>JARCFY010000007.1:119105482-119325482 GCA_029233225.1 Lepidodactylus listeri | reverse complement strand
TATCTCACACGCAAAGCCATGAGGCTTATATCAGCAACTCCATGAAGGTATACACTCCGGGCATGTACACAGGCTTATGTCCCCTCCTGCAAGACCTCATTACCATTTGCTACATCAAAGGACTTCACACCTGGGTGCGAAGACAGCAGGGTGCTTCCTGAGAATTGGTTCCCATGCCCAGCACTCCTGTCATCCCAAAGACAGATGGCAGATGCAACTGATGTCAACATCCTGTCCTGACCATCAGGTTGATCTGAATATTGACCACTCCTATAGCATCCCCATAGTGGCTAGAGATAGAGAACGAACCACCTATAGGCTCTCTTGAGATGGCATCATATCATGCCATCCTCCCAAGTACCACCTCCCAATAAAAGCTGCTCCCCAAGAATCACAGGTTCGGTTCCAGTTCCAATTTAGTCCTATTCCTTCCTTCCTCCCTCACGGACCCTTGGGTGCACCACTGGGGTCTGCCATGTGGCTTTCTGCTGGTTCAGAACCACGGTTCTTTGTCCTGTTCCCGAAGACTTCTCCCCCTCGTTTTCCAGACGGATTCCACTGATTCATATAGAGGTAAATATCACCCTAAATGGAAACCATCAAATACCCTGCTCATGTGAACATCTCTGTATTTCTACCTAATTTCTTAATTCTGTATAATTGTGTGAATGATAGTGTAACATTGTTATGAACCTTTTATTGCATTTTAGTAAACAATCTATCTTTTATACCTTAACTTGAGTCTTGTGTCAGTCTCTGAAAAGCCTCGGTTTAGCACCGCCTCTGTATACATAGGCAAGATCCCGATAAGCCGGCTGCATATTGTTAAGAGCTAATATTTCCCCAAAATATTAATAGTTAAAAGAGCAGTCAGGCCAACATAGGGAAGGTGTTCCGTTACCATAATCATTTTAGTTGCCCTTTTCTGCACTTTTTCCAGGGCTATAATATCTTTTTTGAGGGACAGTGACCAGAACTGTACACAATATTCCAAATGAGGCTGCACCATAGATTTATACAGGGGGTATTATGATACTGGCTGATTTGTTTTCAATACCCTCCCTAATAATCCCCAGAATAGCATTTGCCCATTTTATTGCAGTCACACACTGGATCAACATTTTCAGTGAGTTGTCTAGGACTCCAGGATCCTTCTCCTGGTCAGTTACTGCCAGTTCGATCCCCATCAACATATATTTATAGACCTTTTCTGCAAAGGTGCAAACAGATGCATCAGTGTTTTTAAACAATCAAAGTATGCAAACCTTCCGCAATACATTTTGCCTCCCTAGGAGTGGATCCAAATGTTGTGCCCTCTTGCCCCACAGTTTCTAAATCCATTGTTTCTGCAATTCCTCCTCCCCTGGATCTGAAATCACTGTGTTCCAGTGAGGAACTCCTGTGTTCGAATGTTTTCCAGAAAGCTTTAAAAGGGGAATGGACAGATTTATGGAGAACAGATCTAGCAGTCGCTACCAGCCATGGTGACTAAAGGAAACTAAAGGAAACCTCAACATTCAGAGGCAGTAAACCTCTGAATTCCAGTGCCAGTAGGCAACGTCAGGGGAAAGTTTTGGCCTCTGTGCCAAGTTATTGGACCACCAGATGAACTGGTTGGTCCCTGTGTGAGAAAGGAGGGCAGGAAGTCATAGCAGCTGTGAGGAATGCATGCAATTGCACTTGTATAATCAGCTTTCTCCATGTTTCATCCATGTTTAAGCCACTAAGAAGCAGACCAAAAGCCCACTGAATGTATGGATTCTGTGACTTCTATATGCAAAGACTATGTAAGCTAAACTAGAGGGTAATTGAGCATTCCTGCCTTAGCTAATTTTGGGGAAAATATGACTAGAATCCATCCACAAAGAATTCTGCTGGTTGCAGACTTTTCTCCTGTTCTCTAATCCCTGAAAATGTATATGTTGTTACATTTTGCATACGGTGGTAGATTTGCGTATTTTGAAACCAAGCTGAAATAGACCTGGGATTCAATTTATTTTATTTTATTTATACCTCACCCTCCCCAACAGAGCAGGCTCAGGGTGGCTTACAGATCCACAAATATCATACAAATTTAAAAAGAATAAAACAAGATAAAATCTAAGGCTGAGGACAGACTGGCAATCTAAAGCGGGGCAGGCACGCTTCGCAAACGGAGGAAAGGAGCATGTTCAGACATGCGCATCTGTCCATCGGCTCCGTTGCGTACTTACCCGTCTCCCAGCCGCTTTCCTTCCGCTTTACCCGGACACCGGTTTTTCCCGGTGTTCAGGGGCCTTCCTCCGCATGCCTCCCGCTTCCAAACAGTGTGAACTGGAAGAAGCGGGAGGCATCCGGAGGAAGTGTGAACGCACCGGCAAAAAGTTTTGCGCATATGCGCATATGCAAAAAACATCAAAGGAAAACAAAAAAAAGTGCAGCGGCACGCGCGAGCCGCGTGCGCTGGCTATGCGGCAGTCTGAACTCTCCGTGGCAGTCTGAATGCTCCGTATCGCCGCTGATCCGCATTGCTCTGGCCAGTGTGAATGGCCAGCTCCGTGGGTTTTTTCCCCCGCTCCAGTTCCCTCCGCTTTGCCTCCGCTTCAGATTGCCAGTCTGTCCTCAGCCTAAAACAGTTCATAAAATGTTACAGTTTTGATGGTGAATGAACTGTTCTTAATTGTCACCAGAGATAATCTGATCAGCATGGGTCAACTGGGGTCAGGCCCCATATATAATGTGTTTATTTATATAATGTGTATTTTTTATTTTTTTATTAATTCAGTTTGTGCCCCGCCCTCCCCGCAAGCAGGCTCAGGGTGGGTGTAGATGTTAAGCACCTAAACAGAGGCAGGCGACCAAAGATATATTATCGGGCATTGGTTCCGTGGTCAATGTTGAGCTGATTAAATGTGGCACCTCAGTCAAATGCTTGGTGGAAGAGTTTCATAGTTATTTGAAGTGTTAACATTCTTTAACTTAAATATTTTTGCACAGTTAATGGCAGTCCTAAATTAGCACATTTTAGTTTTTCTGTCTTATCCTGGCCTCAAAATGAGTTCCCTGTTGCATTTTTTTAATATATATATATATATATATATATAAATTATTTATGTTCTATGCTTTTGGTTGTTGTTTTTATGTATTCACGCATGTTCTATGTGTATCCTGTATATATTTTATATGGAATTTATATAGCATTTATATATACAGTGCACATCATCTATATGCAATATATGTAAAATTTACAGTGCCAGTTATTGATATACAAATAAGGTTGAAAAGTACTTTACATTTTATGGTCGAAATGTAATCCCCATTTTATGGGAAATGGAAAATAGGGCAAGTTTAGTTTGAACAAGGGACAATCAAAATTGAAATGGGGATTTGAATTAGAAATAACAGGGATGAGAAATTCAAAATAAACACTGCTAGAGAAAGGATACAAATTTTCAATATCTTCTGAAGAATATTGCAAGGCTTTCCCTAAATTTCAAAAGAACTTTTAAGGAACTTTTAAAATAAATATTTTAAATGAGCAGTAATTGACCTGTAAAGTTGATGCAGGTTGCCTGCATTAGATGAATAATGAAATATCAGGTCAGAAGGCTAATGCAGGTAAATCAGTCAATTCAGACTATTAATCTTTTCTAGTTCCAGTTAGTTTCAAGAAACAGAAAATGTATCACAAGCTGTCACATGCACAGTTGAACAACCATTTTCTAATTGTGATAGTCTAATTGCTCTAGTCCATGATGAACTAGAATAAAATTTGCTTAGTTTGTCACAAGGTGATTCTTAATGTGAGCAGATGACCCCATCATCATACGCTCAGTTGCAACTTCAATCATTCAGTGCACATCTTGAATCACACAAAGCATTGCATAAAGAGATCCCCCACTCGGATTTTCTCTTGCAACTGTGGTTCATGAAATTCAAACAGAATAGCATAACTATTTCCTGCTTCCCCCCTTGCTGTGAAGTGTACCCTTCATATGTAACTTTCTTGTTATAGCATGAAAATAGCTATAGTAAATTGCTTGTGGAATTTATTTCATTTATCTTTTAGTTTTTGTGATGCTTTTCTGTTCTAAGAACTCTCAAGGTGGCTCACATAAAATTTTAATATAAAATACAATAAAACTGTATTGGTAAATTAAATTGGTAAAGTGACATCCGTTGGCCCCATAAAAGGTTACCATCCAATTCATTACTTTCAGTCTTTAGCAAATTAGCCTTTCTCTGCCAGTGTATGCATTTTAATGTCACTATTTGAAAACAATACCGGGCAGCAAATTGAATGTTGATGTACTATGGCCCTGCCTAAAGATTGCAAGTCAAAATAAGCGAACAACTTTGAAAGAACAGAGAGAACTTGGAGTAGAAATAAAAAGATGACAACAGTTAACGAGATGGCTAATTTCTGGATATTTGTCCTGTCTACATCAAAATGTATATATGTGTTCTAGAGCGCACCGGTGCTTGCTACTTGTTATGTGTAGCCCCCCTCTTCTTCAGGAAGACCATAATGCTTTACTCTCAGTCCAAATATGTGTGCATTTGATTTAAAAATAAAATCACTCTTCACTTTTGAAGTCTTTCCATTCCCACCACTTTTTTTTTATTCTCGAGTGCCTTGCAATATAGAAATCACTTGTTGAAAATGACATCACGACTCAGCTTTCCTTTGGGGACTAAATTATCAGGAATGGAGAGCAGCGAAAGAACAAAAACAATGCCACTGCTGGCAACTGACATATCCTTTTGTGTTCGTATTTTGTTTTTAGATAAGATTAAAGGGAAGGGGGGGGGCAGAGGACAAATATAGGTGCCAGAAGCAGCTGAGCTAAGAGGATTAAAAACAAAACAAAACACCACAGCTTTGTATCCCAGCCTGGGTGCATAAAGTCTCCATTCTTGTCCCTTCCCCTCCCCTTCCCAGAAATAACCCGATAGTTGTCGGCTATCTTTGGAAAGGAAGAACAGGGCTGAGATCAGGCAAGAGACGGAGGATTTTAAGAATGCAAAACTTTCATCACTACCCTGTCCTGGACTGATGTGGTAGCATGCAGGGACCCTCTCCCTATCCATGCCATCTCCATTTGGGTCCATGGGTGCCCTTACAAGCAGGGGCATTGAATTGTCCATTTCCCGAGGGGCAGGGGCTCCTGTGCATGCGCAAAGTGTGGGCGTGCCCCGGGACAATGTCTCCGCCGCCGCCTCTCCCTGCCACCTGGTCACTCCTCCCTCCTGGGCAAATGCCCATTGTGATTGCATCACCCGGAAGTGACACCATCATGCTGGGGACATTGCCAGGGCGATGCTCTGGCAATCGCCATGAAACTCTATGGTGCCATAGAGTTTCAGGGTGGTTGCCAGAGCGTTGCCCCGGCAATGTTCCCAGCATGATGGTGTCACTTCCAGGTGACGCCATAATGCTGGGCATTCCCCCAGGAGGGAGGGGGAGAGAGGAATGACCAGGTGATGGGAAGAGGCGGCGAGCTGGCCTGCCAGCCTGGGAAGGGAAGGGGCCTGAAAGGGGCCTGAAAAGTGTGGCGGCAATGGCAGGCGGGCAGCCCAGCAGGCGCTCCATTTCGCCGGGGGGCTCAGTCCCCCCCCCAGGAAATTTCAGGGGAGGCCCGAGCCCCTAAGCCCCCCCCCCCATAGTTGATGCCTATGCTTACAAAGAGCTGTGTGTCATAGATAGGAGGAGGATGCCCCTGTCCTTGTTGATGGCAGAGTTTAAACATGCAGAGGAATGGAGCACCAGCTGTTTAAAGAAAGCAACTCAGTTTATTAATGAAGAAATAAACTCTGATAGAGCACAGGAGAAGGAGAAAGCTTAACTAACTGTCTGCTGTGAGAGACAGGAATGAAGGGGGAGGGCTCACTTGGAGCAGGATGTCTCCAAAGATCCAATCAGGAGACAGGAAGGACATCATTTGAAATTGTGGGAAGTCCCTAATCTAGCTATGCTAAATCGCAGTCCTTCAGCTATCCCCTATAGACTGTTCTTCTGATCTTCTTCAAGTAAGTGCACTATAGGTCTTGTATGTTCCAACACTTACCACCCCTAAAAGAACCAAGACCTAGGGCTGCCAAGTCCCCCCGGGGGACAAGGATTCCCCTGCTAAATGGGTCCCCAATCTGCCGGTTGGGATCTGGCCAGTAGGGGGAACCCCACCCCCGAAGTGGCTCGATCAGGCAGACATGCCCAGCGTGATGACATCACCCGGAAGTGACGTCATCACACTGGGCATGTTGCTGGGGCGATGCTCTAGCAATCACCCTGAAAACTCTATTGTGCAATAGAGTTTTAGGGTGATTACCAGAGCGTTGCCCTGACAACATGCCCAATGTGATGGCATCACTTCTGGGTGACATCATCACGGCACGTGTGCACACAAGACTCCCGGAGAGGGACTGGGACTCCCCCGCTGTTCTGAAGGTAAGACTTGGCAACCCTACGAAGACCTGTTCTAGAAACAATGCTCCAGAGCCCATTCACCAATCTGTGAGAAGTCTACCTTTTTCTAGTGCAAAAGGACCTTATGGAAGTTATGGCTACAAAACGTTAGAAGGAAAATAGAAATGGAAGCTTGGAGGCCAAAACAGAAGGGATGACAAATCTAAAAAAAATCATCCCTAACCTGGAATGGCAACACCCTTAGAGCTGCTGGGTCAGTGCCCACCTTAGGAAAAAGGAGCCACTGTTTGATCACTCGGACATTATAAAAATAAAGACACCACTGTTTAGTGGAGTGATTAGGCAGATCAGTTGCCCAGTTAGTGAGGTGCATTAGCAGGTGACATTAATCCTGTATACTCTTTAGCCAGGATACTTGGTGGAGCTGTTCCACTCTCTTTCCCAGTTTTGCTTCAGGGCAGAAAAGGGATGAGGGTGGTGGTCCTCTAATTGACTTTGAGAAAGGCTCCCCCCCACCTTCTTCATACTGTGATAGGGAGTGAGGCATAGGCTTGGTCAGAGTATACTGATAAAGCCCTAAATAAAGTAGCTAACATAGGCCGAAGACAGACTGGCAATCTGAAGCGGAGGCAAAGCGGAGGGAACTGGAGCGGGGGAAAAAACTCACGGAGCTGGCCGTTCACACTGGCCAGAGCAATGCGGATCAGCGGCGATACGGAGCATTCAGACTGCCACGGAGAGTTCAGACTGCCGCATAGCCAGCGCGTGGGGCTCGCGCGTGCCGCTGCACTTTTTTTTGTTTTCCTTTGATGTTTTTCGCATATGCGCATATGCACATATTTGCATATGCGCATATGCACATATTTGCATATGCGCATATGCGCATATGCGCAAAACTTTTTGCCGTGCGTTCACACTTCCTCCGGATGCCTCCCGCTTCTTCCAGTTCACACTGTTTGGAAGCGGGAGGCATGCGGAGGAAGGCCCCTGAACACCGGTTTTACCCGGTGTCCGGGTAAAGCGGAAGGAAAGCGGCTGGGAGACGGGTAAGTACGCAACGGAGCCGATGTGCAGATGCGCATGTCTGAACGGGCTCCTTTCCTCCGTTTGCGAAGCGTGCCTGCCCCGCTTCAGATTGCCAGTCTGTCCTCGGCCATAGAGTGAGCTTCTTGGTAAGTTAGTAATCAGCAAGGACCCATAGGTATCTTATGATAGGGAGAGCTAACCAAGCCAAGCATTCAAGGGTGTCAGTTTCAGGTACTTGGTGAGGGAACTTTTTCAGGACTGGTCATCAGTACTGTCTGGTTTAGGGGGAACAACCTTAATGGGCAGCATCTCTCAGCACAATTTTGGTGTGCAGGCAAGGAAAAGCAAAGTGCGTTTGGATCACAGCTTGGGGCTTGAATCCAGGATGGGGCTGCCCATATGCTGGAAAACCCATTGGGTAGCCTCTTGGGATGCCCACACTAATTGGGGTGATACCAGTTGCAGTTTTGCTTTTAAAAATAATGCTTCATTGAGCCCACAGCTGGTCTTCTGTATTTCGGTGGGGGGGGGGGTTGAGGGACCAAACCGGCAACAAGATCCTCCTACGTTTTTCATCCAAATTGCTATGAGATGAAGTGTCAGTAAGTCTCTGTGCTACATCATGCACCATTGTATAGAGCCATCCACTCTTTGTAGGTGGCTGTTCAGTTGGTCCAGGGAATTACAGTGAGACTGGTATAGTATAGTTCTTGTGCATTTGGAACACTGTTCTTTAGATCCAAGTCCTTCCCCCTCAGTACAACTGTGACCCCTGCAATCTTTCAGGTTTTCATTGCTTGCTGCAATTCCAAAAGGGATTGTTTCATTATTTGGTTGTTATTGTTATGTTTTCATGATTGTATTTTGTTATTGTTTGTTGGTTTCAGTGGGAGAGCCCACTCTTTCTTGGGTCTGTACCTTCATGATTGTCTATCCAAATTTGAAAAAAAAAGCCCTCAGGGAGTTGTAGTATTCTCCAAAGACACCCACATTGCTAAATTTCAGATAGATAAAATACCCCCTCCCTTTGTGAGACAATGAAAGTCAGCTATGAATGTCACCTGTGGTTAACATTAGAGTTTATGGTAGAATTGATACGCCGTAGTCCAAAAAATAACACAGACAACTCTGTAGCCACTTAGCTTGAATAAAAATAGTATGAGGAAGAGGCAGAGTGAAAGGCAAGGGCATTTGGTGGCACAAGGCATCTAGGCAGAGGATGGTCTTGGTGTAATAGAAAATTTGGTACAGCACAGTAGGCACTGTGAAGAGAGTAAAGCAAAATCTCACTTCATATCTTTCAGGACAGAGATACCTTACACATATATTATTAATCTTTTTATTTATTTTGATTTCTAGACCACCTTCCCCCAAGGGCACAGGGGAGTTCACAACATTCAATAAATATGCAACATCATTCCAATAAATACAGTCATATGTAATCCCAGTGATTACAGTTTATAGTCCATCAAATCTCAAATCTTGTCTCTCTCCACCCCCTACAAAATCCTGTACTCTCCCTATGCCCTTATTAGGTAAATGCTGCCTGCCATGTAAAAGTAAAACCAGTAGAGGCAGAGACTGCAATAACAAAAGAAACAAGAACAAAATTTTAAAATGGTGTATTATTATTGTTGTTTGGTTAGATGGAGAATTTGTTTCATTTCAAATTGATTATGATAATTATGAAACATCCCATTTCATAATCTACTATTTCCCAGAGGGTTGTTTTTGGTGCAGATACTTATTTCTGCCAACAGAGGGCTCGTTCTCCCCCAACATCTTTTCCTAAATAGTCAGAGGCCTTCCTGGGTCTGCAGAAAAATCCAAAAAACTTTAAAAAAAAAACCTTCAGGGACTATTGAATCCCCTCCCCCCAAATACCTTTTGAAATAGCCTCTGCAGGGATCTAACTCCAGACATCAGTGGTGAGAGATTAGAACATGGGGGGGGGGGGGGGCTTCTAACTAGCTCTGTCAGTAAAAGGGAGGGGAAGGACCCTTTCCTGCCCTATTTTGGCTTTGAGGGAGGTAGACTTGGGGCCAGGCCTGACAAGGGTTGCCAGGGCCAGGCTGGAGAATTCCTAGAGATTTTGTGGTGGACTCTAAGGAGGGCTGAGTTTGAAGAAGGGAGAGGCCTCAGCTGGGTATAATACTGCAGAGTCCAGCCTCCAAAGCAACCATTTTCTCCAGGGAGACAGATCTCTGCTGCTAGAGTTCAGTTGTAATTTGGGGAGAAGTATCTCAAGGCTCCACTTGGAGGTTGGCAACCATAGGCCTGGCAGCAGTCTAGGGTTGCCAGGTTCCCCCCTGGCCACTGGCAGGAGATGGGGGTAAGGTTGCCAGATCCAGGATGGGAAACTCCTGGAGATTTGGGGGTGGAACCTGGGGAGGACAGGGACCTCAGTGAGGTACAATGCCACAGAGTCACCCTCAGAAGCATCCATTTTCTCCACGGGAATTTATCTTTGTAGTCTGGAGGTGAGCAGTAATTCCAGGGGAACTCCAGGTCCCACCTGGAGGCTGGCATCCCTAGGCAGCACCCTTTGTGTGACTTGATACCACCTGACTTGCATGACTTAATTAGGCCCCACTGCTTGCTACTGTTCATCAGCAGCCACTCTACGAAAGCCAGTGTGATATAATAGAGCTTCAGATTAGGGTCTGTGAGACCCAGGTTCAGATCCCCATCCTGCAGTGAAAGCTGGCTGGGTGATTTTAGACCAGTCACACACTTTCAGCCTAACCAATGTCCCAGGGTTGTTGTGCAGATAACAAGGAGGAAATATTAATGTAAGCTGCTTTGGTCTTCTCTGTGGAGAAAGACTGTAATTTCCCTAGGTAGAGGCTGTGGGGGAGGGGAGGGGAGAAAGAAAGCTGAAGACAGAGAGGCAGATAATGTTAGCTGTTGGGTGGGAAGGAAATAGGGTTGCCAACTCCAGGTTGGGAAATTCCTGGACATTTGAGTGGTGGAGACTGGGGAGGGGGGGGTTGAGGAGGGGAGGAACTTCAGACTGGTATAATGCCATAGATTCCATCCTCCAAATCAGCCATTTCCTCCTTGAGAACTACCATTGCCAGCTTCCAGGGGAGGGTTGGAGACCACCTAGAATTTCAACTGTTGTCCAGGTGACAGAGAACAGTTCCTCTTAACAAAATGGCTGCTTTGGAGGGTTGAGACCCTCCACAAGCCTCACTGTTTGCCTCCCCAAGCATCACTGTCCCAAGGCTCAACCCCCAAATCTCCAGGGATTTCCCAACTTGGAGCTGGCAACCCTAAGATGAATTGATCCCTGTTGTGATTCCGTTGTGATTCCTAGCGCGCTGCCACTTCTGCTGTGTAGGATGGGGGAGAAAGCAGGCAGGAGGCTGGGAGAGTGATGGGGACAGAAAGAGAGGGGTAGGGGCAGAAAGAGAGAGAAAGTGATGAGGTGGAGAGGCAGAAAAACAAAGAGAATGGTGACAGAAAAGGAGAGGAGGTAACATGCATGGAGAAGTGAGAGAGAATAAGAAAAGGAGGGGCAGAAGGGAGAAAGAATGTGAGAGAGGTAGGGGGGAGGGGAGGAAGCAAAGGTGTGAGGAATGGGATAACCATCCCTTAAGTTTCTTGTGGGTCTCCTCTTGTCTATATATCTAATTCTCAACATGCCCCCATGTGCGGATATCTAAACCCACTTACCCCAAACAAGTTTTCCTGCAAACTGGCTTTCCACCTCCTGGGATCCCACAGAGTCTGCCCTGGCTACCACAAAGGATACAGGGCAAGGCTCCTGAGACCCCGAAGTTGGAGCCTGTAATAGGCACACCAGGTCAGGTGAGGAAGAGGGAGTGGAGGGGAAAAGGAGAAAGGCAAAGCACTCACTAAAGGATGAAGAGGAGTAGAGCCACTTCTGGGCTCAAAGGTGGGGAGAAAGAAGGGGGGATTAGCTTGGAGGGAGAGAGAAAGGGAGAGAAGGGTTTATTGGCTGGGGGGAAGAAAGAAGAGGGATTGATTTGGGGGAGAAAGACAAAGATGGAGGGATTGGCTTGCTGGAGGGTTAGAAAGAAAAAGGAGAGATTGGCTTGGGGAGAGAAAGAAAGGGGAAGATGAGGGGAGGGGGGAGGAAGCAAAGGTGAGGGAATGCCCCCGCTGCCCAAGTTTCTTGCAGGTCCCCAGTTGCTATAATTAATAATGAAAGAAACACCCATGTCTTGAGAATTTTGTTGTCAAATGCTTAGTCAAGAATATTGCAGTTGTGGAATAATTGCCAAAGAGAATAAGTTTAATAAAGCTGAAATGAGAACGATCATGCTAATATGAAATTAATATACTCTCTGACAATCTGATTACCCAAACACCACAGTAAAAGAACAAGAATATAAGAAGTCACAACTTGCACAGAAATTACACTAATTAACCCAGGCTGAGGACAGACTGGCAATCTGGAGCGAGATGAATGCGGAGGAAACTGCTGCGGGGGAAAAACTCCCCGGGGCTGGCCGTTCACACCGGCCAGTGTATTGCACAACAGTGCCGATACGGAGCGTTCAGACTGCTGCAGAGTGGCCCCATGTGGGCCGGCCTCCGCAGCTCGTGATAGGGCTGTTTCGGCAATTTGCGCATGTGCGCATGCACGCTCATGCGCAAACTGGCAAAATGCAGCGTTCACACTGCCGCCTCCACTTGCCTCCCGCCTTCTTCCGGTTCACACTGCCTGGAAGCGGGAGGCAAGCGCAAGACGGCCCCTGGACACCGGTTTCTCCCGGTGTCCTGTTAAAGCAGATGGAAAGCGAGTGGGAGACGGGTAAGTGCGAAACGGAGCCGACGGACAGATGTGCATGTCTGAACGCGCTCCCTTCTTCCACTTCCAACGCGGGGCTGTCCCGCTTTACATTGCCAGTCTGTCCTCAGCCCCAGAGAAGGAAAACATACCTTATTGCTTAAGTGTACAATGACAGTTAGTGCATGGGCACTTAACTATGCAATCCAAGGAGAATATGCAAGGGAGAGAGAAGAATGTGATTATCAGCACTTTCAATTAATAGACATCCTGCTTTCTTTTCCAAACTCAAATTGCATCCTGCAAGCAAGGAAAAATGTGTGAGTGTATGTGGTTCCCATATTCACTCCATAGGATTTAATATTAATAGAAAATGGCTGATTGATCAGAACCCTTGGTTGGAGTTTGGGATTTTCAGAGATAGAAGACAAGAGTAGGAAAATGTATTTACTGGGCATCAATGGGAAGTAGTATACAACTGGCATATAGTACTATACAAAAATAATTGCATTTGTCTTAAAACTAAGGGAGGGATATATCCATGAAATATATTGTTCTAAAGCAGTAGTAAATACTGAATATGTTTATCTTGCAAGGGAGGAAAGAAATTGATGTGCTTAATGCAAAATGAGCTGATTATAAATCTGCATGCAATTTTAACAGCTGGGCAGGTCTGCAAGTGGTCAGAAAGGCTTTCGGCAGCTGGCCTCCTGCTATTGTTTGAATTAATGCAGTAGCAGTGGAAGTCTCCCCAAGATTACACTTCTGACAGGCGTCGTCAGGAAAGGTGACCCTCTGGCTATAAATACAAGTATCATTTTAGTTAAATGAGATTTTAAATTATCAGTGTGGCCCAAGTATATTTCCCAAGACTCTATCTGTACTCTAACAGAATCTCTGCACATTTGCACTCGGTGCTATATGGAGGTTTTTCAGTTGCCTTTCAGTATTATTGGGGTGCCAAGCAGTGTTAAAAGGAATAAAAATAAAATTGGCCTACAAAAAAAAATACTTTAAACCCTTTTTCAAAACTAGGAAACTTCCTTTCGGCAAGATTTTTCAACAGACCTTCAGAACTGAGCAGTTTCCATGTATGAGACAGACAGGCATTTCTATGACAGTTTCTAAATGCTAAAGAAAGGTTATCATTCTCTTAAGAGCCTACCTATTCTATAGGGATATGGTTACCATGACAATGAGCACAGTAATGATGTTCTTGAGCATCTGCATGTCCCTTTCATTGTGTCCACAGGAGTGGCACTGTATATGTACTACAAACCCACCATTGTTTCCACTTCTAGGTACTTGATCAGTACTGTTGAATAAAACCAGAAAATGAATCTCAGAACTCAAATACATGGTTTTAAAACAGCTCATAAACAAACATACACCTGATTTTTCTTGGCTCTTTAGTTAGGGTTGCCAAGTCCCTCGAGCTTACCGGCGGGGGGGGAGTCCTCTGCCGGCCGGGAGCTTCATCGGTGTGCGCGCGAAGCATGCACGCCGGCTGACATCACCGGAAGTGACGTCAGCACGTTGGGGGCGTTGCCAGGGCGACGCTCTGGCAATCGCCCCAAAACTCTATGGTATCAGAGTTCAGCCACTCTGTAGTTCTTCATCTGCAAACATGGTGACAAACATTGCTATTAAAATCATGGCAACTTTATAATCTTTTACCTCATCACATGTCCTTATTGAAGAATGTGTTCTGCAACATTACATCATGCACTTTTGCAAACCTCCTGCACATGATAGCCCAGGTTCCCCTGATCTCATCAAGTCTTGGTAGCTAAGTAGGGTTGGCCCTCGTAGGAACTTGGATGAGAAACCACTAAGGAAGTCCAGGGTTGCAAGGGAGAGGCAGGCTTTGCCAAACCACCTCTGAAAATCACTTACCTTGAAAATTCTATGGAGTCGCCGTAAGTTGGCTATGACTTGATGGCACTTTCCCCTGCCACCAGCGTATTATCATTGGCCAACAAAAGGGAGAATACCACATGACTTGTCCTTTTAGCAACATATTATAGGGAAGAGTAGAGGAATTTAGCACACTGACATTCTTCTTAACATGCACCCTTCAAAGTATGCTATGATATAGAGGAATTTCAGACAGCCAATATGTTCCATTTCAGGAACTGTTCACTAATGGTTTCTGTCTGTCATTTCAGACAGAACTGTTTTAGTAACGGTTCACTGACGGCATATATTTCCCCTTTCAGACACAAATGCTTCTGTCGCATTAGCATTCCTGAACTGTTTTTACTGCAAACTGCTACCAAGCAGTTTGCAATTCCTTCTACCGCTTCTGAAGCGCTACGGTGGGCTGTGTAAAATGCCCCATAGTGCTTCCTCAATGGCCAAGGTTTTTCACGCCCATTTTCGCCTGCGTGGGAAAGCTCCATCATTTTTTAAACTTTTTTTTAGAGTGCTATGGCACTGAAACACAATGGCAAATCAGTGCCATGGCAGCCTCATTGGAATGCCTGGACTGCATTACCCAGTGTCAAGCTCTGAGGACGTGGCCCAGGACGCCATCCCGGGGAACAAGGGAGGCAGCCTGTAGATGGGGAATTGCCAGAAGCTGGTTTGCTGATCCTCAGACTGTTGGACCCCTGATGGTTACATCACCCCTGGGATCTGCCTGGAGCCTATTCAGAGACTGGAGTTTGGGCCAAGGGTCTGGTCGTCTCCCAGCTCCCTCTCTCTCTGCCTTGCCTGCCACACTCCTCTCTTGCTCCATAGGCTCCAGGTGTTATCCTCCCTGGATAGCTCCCTCAGCTTCTCTTTATTCCCTCTTTCCACCGGCTGCCCCTCCTCCCTAGTTAACCCAGCTGGAAGCAGGGTTGGTTTCCTCACCTCTTTCCCAGTCGCCAGCTCTCCGGTTGGGCCCATGCCATCCCAGGCACCTGGTGACTCCTTGGCCATGCCCTCCCTTTCCCACGGGGGTCCCTCTACCTGGGTGGGAAATTGACCTCCCCCCAAGCTCCCGGTACAGGAAGACTCTGGGTCCCTCCAGCCTGAGAGGAAACCCCATTGAGCTTGCCCCAGGTTGGGGCCCTGAGCCTGCCCCATGACTGGGATGGCAAGGCCAGTAGGTTGGGATCTGCAGGGAGATGCTTCCACCTTGATGGATTATCTCCAGGCAAGGGCTTTCCTGGAGAAGGCCACCTAGACATCGACAGGAAGGTTGGGGTTGGTGTACCCTCCTGACACCCAGGCATTCCAGTTAGGCCGCAATGGCGCTGATGTTGCATTGTGTACCAACACCATAGCACTCTTAAAAGAATGTTAAAAAATGATGGAGATTGCCTGCATGGGCAAAAAAGGGCACAGAAAGGAAGCAGCACAGTCTGAAATGCCAAACCACTTCAGAGACAGCTCCTTACCGGGAGGGAAAGGCCTGATGTAACATTTTTTAAAGGGGTAATGTGAAATTCCACATAATTTATAAGTTATAGAATGCTCATTCACTAGAAATGGCTCCAACATCCAAATCTTATAGACATGTTCTTTCAAGTAGGTCCCATTGATTTCATAGCAGCTTATTTTGAAATAAGCTCATTTGAGAATGCAGTCTTAGATTAATTGAGAAGTTATTGCCAGCAAATGAAAACAAGGTTTGAACACCTTGTTAGCATGTAAGTGTGTTACTATGTTTAACCATTTTATATAATAGCCACACTCTATGTCATTAGTGGCCTACAGGATTAGGATATTTTTGTGTCTCAAAACTATACCACCGGTTGTTGTTAAATATTTATTAGCCTACTGTTAAGAACAAATCATTTTCTCAATCTATTTCGCTAATACAAATTATTTATAAGTACATCATTAATTATTAAGATTTTCCTGGTATTATATTTGCATTAATAATTTAAATTCATATAATTATCTCTTAAATCATATAAATATGATTTATCTTCATTTGTTGTCTGGAACACAAACAGCAAGTCTATTGTGAACTATAAACATCTCAAACACAAGAGCCATCACTAATAAGCATGTGTTAGTTGATAAAAGTCACGACAGTATCAAGCTGAGCTAACTTACCAGCTTAATATCTCTGCCATATAATTACTGTACCTACAAAACTTCCTGGTCGCTCATAGCTGGTATGCCTTTTGTCCATTGGCTATTGTTATATAGTGCAGGTAGCTGGTAGTCGTAATGAAAGTTTCTTTACACTGTTCACCAATTACTTCTCTGCCTCCTGAGAGGGGATTAGCTTCTTCTGCTGCTGCTGCTTCTTTTGGTAGGGTAGGTAAAAATTGATTCACACTGCAGGAAACGTCAGCCATCTCCTCATTAAAAACTTCAAAGCATGCCACAGCTGAACAAAACGTATAACGCCAGAGCTTAAACCCATAAGTTATAATACATCCTCAGGGTTACTTTGCTTTTGCAAAGCACAGATCTGCACATTTTAAGTCCTTTGCTATGTCTGATACCTTCAAGATGACACTTGAACATGACAAAGAATGCCTTGTATGTTTTATGATTTAATTTGAATAACTTGTGGCCTGAGTCTATTCTTTGCTGGACTGTGGCAGAAAATCACAGGATTTGGCATAAGGATCTCAATTTTTGAAGGGGCGTAATTTCTTCTTTTGCTGACATTACTGTTGCAGCGTAGGCTTGGTCTCATGGTAGTTTATGTATTTTCACTGCATCAAATGTTCCATCATTGTCATAATCATCATCAGTTCTCACAGTCATATATTTGTCTGGTAGATGGTGTTCTGCAATTCGAGATCTAACAAAGTTCTTGGGACCTGCAGATGTATCTTCACAGGATTCTTGCTGCCCCAAGCAACATTGTCTTCTGGAGTTGAGCTGGTGTTATCTATTTAGTGCCCAGAATGTTGAGGAGTTTCTTGAGACTTATACGCACTGCTCCAAAGGCTCCAATGACAAGTGGCAAAATGGTAACCTTCTTCTCCCAGAGGCACTCTAGCTGTATTTGTAGGTCTTGGTATTTTGCGGTCTTCTCATGCTTTCTTTTCTATTCTCCTCTTGCCTGGGATTGCAATGCCAATGTCCAGGGCTCATTTCGTAGCAGGAGCTCCTTTGCATATTAGGCCACACAGCCCTAATGTAGCCAATCCTCCAAGAGCTTACAGAGTTCTTCTTACAGGGGCTACTGTAAGCTCTTGGCAGATTGGCTACATCAGGGGTGTGTGGCCTAATATGCAGAGGAGCTCCTGCTACGAAATGAGCCCTGCCAATGTCAATGAGCCAAATTCAATTATTGCAGCCACTGACCATGTGATGGACTGTTTCATCCTTTGTTTTGCAATGTCAACATTTGCTGTCATCGCTGGTCTTCTGAATCCTGGCTTTCATATGCATTTTGAGTGCCTGCTCTTGTACAGCTAGAATAAGTCCTAATTTCTTTCTTCAAGCACCCTTTTTGGAGCCACTTCCGAGGTATTTTTACTATCAAATTTGTTTTCTGTGTCTTTCAGATATTGTCCATGCAAGTGCTTTTGTTTCCAGTTGTCAAAGTGAGTTTTTATTTCAGTCTTTTTGAAATCTTCTTTGGTTTCTGTAACCTTAAATAAGTCTGCCTTGCATACTTCAACTAGAAGCTTCTCTTTGCTTTTCCTGGTGTAGTCATTCAGTGCTCATTTTTCTTTTTCAACTAGAGTTGTCAGCTCTGGGTTGTGAAATACCTGGAGATTATGTCGGTGGAACCTGAGGAGGTTGGGATTGGGGAGGGGAGGGACTTCAGTGGGGGATATATTGAGTTCACCTGTTGAATGAATGAATGTGTCTGTATCAGCTGATTATAAAGGACACTAAAAGATTAAAAAAATGGTACATAGAAATTGAGATATGAATTGCATTACATAAATTTAATTGTTTATGTAGTTTGCAATTTTTGTCATTTTCCACAGTGTGCATACTTTTGACAACCTGTCCTGTGATCACTCTACTTTTGTAACCACCTGGAGGTTGTTAACCAATGTTCCCTCTAAGCTGTGGAATCTGGTGAACAAAAATTCTACTTTGTGAGCTACTGGCATTAAAGTTGTGAGCAAGTGATTTGGCTACTGCATAAATTAGTTTGCTCTGGAGCCATCCTTCCTGAGCTAAGACAAAAATGTATGAGCTGGAAGCTAAAAAACTGAGCTAGCTCACACTAACTCAGCTTAGAGGGAACACTGTTGGCAACCCTATTTTCAACTGCTCGCTTAACTTTCAGGAGACCTCTTCCACCTAATTTTCTTTGTAAGTAGAGATGATCAACATGAGTTTTGTGATCTGTTGCCTCTAATTTTGCTTGTTTTCTGTCCATAATCCCAATTGTATATCTTAGAACTGGGACTGTCCACATGTTAATTGCCTTTACTGTGTTGCCTCAATTTAATTTTGTTCACAGTATCTTTTTTAACTCTTTGTGTTACCCCTTGGTCATATTTTTTTCTTCAACAAGGGGATGTTTGATGTTGTCAGCTTCCAAAACTTGAAGATATTTGTAGTTTTCTTCAAAGCCTAGTGTTTTGATGTTATTGTTGTTTGGCTTCTTGATTTCTTCTTGTCCAATGATCTTTCCAAGGCCAAATTACACTGCTATATCCTTGCTGAATATTTGAACTGTTTTTAGTAAAGAATCAATTTCTGAGGATGACTTTCTATATATTTTAAAGTCATCATTATACAATAAGTGGGAAATCTTTTGGCTTTTCTTTGGAAGCTGGTATCTTTGGAAGCCTGTGCTGTTGAGAATGATGGTGAGTGATACTAGGTCAATGACAAAGTGCAGTGGTGATAGTGTATCTCCTTTGGAAACTACTTGTTTGATATTAACTGTTCTAATTTCTTCTCCATTCACTATCAACCTGGTGTTCCATTTACTCAAGGCATTTTTGGTAGACGTTACTGCTGATGCCTACCATTTCTAGTGTTTTCAGGATTCACGTATGGGGGAATGAATCAAATGCCTCCTTGTAATCAAACCAAGCAACATTCAGGTTGGTTTTCTGCCTTTTACAATTTTGTAAGACCATTTTATCAATCGATAACTGATTTTCAGTGCCTTGGGATTTTCAGAAAATTCCTTTTTGTTCATTGGATTGAGCTGCAGATATTCTTGAATGGAACTGGCTACAATTCCTGTCAGTAGTTCAAAAGTTGTTGGGAGGCAGGTAATGGGGCGGAAGTTGCTTGGCACTGCTCCTTTCTCTTTGTTCTTCAGAATGAGAAATGTCCTGCCATTTGTTATCCAATCTTCTACTGCTTTGGAACAGAGCACATCACTAAGCTGTTGCACCAGTTGTGGATGAAGACTTGTCAGCTTTTTAAACCAATAGCCATGGACTTCATCTTTTCCAGGCGCTGTCCAGTTTTTGTTGTTATTAATATTAGTAGTAGTAGTAGTAATAGTTGTTGTCACAGCCAGATATTTGGCTAGTAGATAGTGTCCTGCAGTTCGTGATCTAGCCAAGTTCTTGGGAATTGCAGATGTATCTTCACAGGATTCTAGCTGTTCCAAGAAACACTGTCTTCTGGAGCTGAGCTGGTGTTATTTGTTCAATGCCCAGTATGTCCAGGTATTTCTTTTTATTCTGCTGTCTCTTGGGATTGCAATGTCAATCATCCAGCTGTGATATCAGGGGTGTTATCTGTTTGCAGTCAGAAGTTCCAAAGAATCTTTGTGTCCAGAACTTTGGGTCATTTAAAATTGAGTTCTGTTTTAAACAGTTGGTTCGGTCTGGCTGAGGTCTGCGTTTGTTAAAAAATTACTTGTTTCTGCATCTTCAGAGCTTCTTCACACAGCTTGTGATGGCCAAATGACCTTGCACCTGCAAGATAAGATATTGTCTCCCCCCCCCCCCGGCTCTGCATCTAACATTCCGTTCAATTAAGGCTCTGTGAGAGATGGGGGTGGAGTGAGCTGCAGATTGCACCACTGCCCTCCTGATATGAACAGAGGAACAATGAAGTCTTCTAGCTACTGATTGGCCTACCTGTAACTATAGGATATTGCCTGAACCTGATTGGTGTATAGGCCTAACAGCAATCTAGGATTCAGACCATAAATTATCTATCTTTAAGCTTGTTCTGGGGGCTTGATGATGGTGCTTGCATGTTACATGGACATGTTGGACTTGTTCTGCTCTCTTTGGCCATCTTAAGACTCTGTCGCTGAAGCCAACCACCCTGTCTTTTGGGACTCTGGAGAGGAGTTGTTTTGTACCCAGAACTCTGAATAGGTAATACCTTGTCTTTTGGAAACCAATGTTCTAAAATGTTTTCGCTAGTTTCTTACTCTCTAGATTTATTGTTTTTACCTCCCAGTATTTTAAGTAATCTATACACCTTAATAAAATTATATTTTAAAATATTAACTTTTGGTTCTTTGTCTCTGCAGCTGCACTAAGAAATCTAGTGCCTTGTCTGGCTTGTGCTCCCATGAATTTCTGGCTAACGTTAAACCATACTTCTTATAAAGGTTACAGTGCAAATCTGTCTGTAACTCTAGCTGCAACTCTATCGTGGCATTCTTTATAATCAGTTTGAGCAGGCACTGACCATGTGGTCAATTGCTGCTGCTGCTTCTTCTTCTTTTTCTTCTTCTTCTTCTTCTTTTTGTTTCTCACAGTCATATATTTGACTGGTAGATGGTGGTCTGAAATTCAAGATCTATCCAAGTTCTTGGGAATTGCAGATGTATCTTCTCAGGATAAGTGTTGCAATCTTACTTCCTTAGTGATCCTGTTATGGATAGAATCCAGTGGCAAAGGTCCAGATTCTTCCCTCATGCTGCAGACCTCAGACTCTCCCTTATGCTGTTCTTAGGGATCCTTTGACCCAGGAGAAGTATTTCAGGAGACATTTTTGGGCTGCAGTGGTAAGAGGAAGCTAGGAAGTCCCACTCTGGTAATAGAAATCCCTTCCACCAGTGACAGTTTTCTTTTTTTCTAAGTGAGTGGATATCCAAATTTGTGTTCACTGGGTTCCCCTTCTCACAAACCCAAAACACGCCAATAGAAAATTAGAATGCACGTAGTGTTACCTTGCAACATGAACAACATGGATTGGAAGGGCAGATTCCAAAGAGAATTCCTACTGGCAATCAGTTTGCAGTTATCCCTTTCAGCAGTTTTAACCCTTTCATCCAATGGTTGGATAGGCAGTTATCCTAGCAATTTACAGCAGTATGAGAAAATAATTTTAAACAGATATGGGTTTTGCTTTATAACTTTATCCCACTTGTGTAGCATAGGATTGCTAGTAACTTAGAATAAAGCTGTTGATAATCAATATGTGCAATGTAATTATGAACAACACAATTACCATTCCATTGTACTAAACTGAAGTTATTTCCCCAAACCTTTTAGCCAGTCATACTAAAAACACCACTCTCTTCCAACCTATGCTAAAAGCAGTGTTTGGGGCAAGGCATCACATATGTAATGGACTGACCAAGTTGCCCTTCAGCCATTTAACCATTACAGTCCAGCAAGAACCTTAGTTTTTGACAGACACTGTTTTCCTGGGCTTCACTGCTTTAAGATCCTTTTGATGTAAATGTTCTGCCAATCCTGCTGAATTAGTTTGACTCCCATGCTGAAATTATGCTTTATCTAGGAGCTGTTTACCTGACAGGAGATAGCTATTTTCCCTTTTGATTTTTGGTTTGGCAACAAAAAGATTTTGCAGGCTGGACTAATTAAAATACAAAGAGCTTTGGCTTCAAACTGTTCCTCTCCCATTCGACTGCTTAACTTCAGCAAGACAGCTTATGTAAATATTCACTCCAGCAGTATTATTAAGAGAGATTTTCCCCCTTCATTTCCCCCCAAAACTGCCTGAATGTCCTTTGATATATTCCTGCTAATTCTAAATAAAAGCCCCAGCAGAAAAATAAATGTAGACTTTCCAAATATGTGATTCCAGCCAAACATAAGACTTTCAGAATTAGCCCTTGGCCTTTTAACAAATATCTGCCACGTGTGAATGCCTCACATCTTTCAGAAGCCATAGCATCAGCTTCATCTATATATAAAAATTAGAGTCCCCTCACCATAAAATCAATGCCCAGGACAAACCACTGGACCTAGAACACCAGATTTGGGGAGAGCACTTCTACCATGCCATAGGTGCTCACTAAGAAGGGATTTTTAGAAATTCGACCCTTAAGTTGGCCCAAAGGGGTAAAATGTGCTCCCCCATTGATTTTTATGTGGTTACCAGGCTGCTGCTGCCTTGCACACCCCCCCCCCCCGATTGCTTGGCAGCAGAGCTCAGTGTTCTGAGGTAAAAACAGTTACAGGAGACTGCAGACAGTTGAGGACAGTTACTGGAAAGTATTGGAGTCAGGAGGCGAGTGGTAGTGATTTCATAGCAAAGCTCTTTATTGAGGGTCAGATGGAACATGAGCAACCCCGAGCTCAGAGCCCTCTTTTATGCCGGCCGGAGACAATGCCCCGACCTTGCCCACAAGTCCTGATAGGACCTTAAGTCCGTGGTTGCAGTTCATAGGTCCCCCAGTGGGAGACCTAGGCTTGTAATTGGTGGTCGCTCAGGATCTGACTGGCTATTGTTCTACCTGGCCGAAGCTCAGGTAGATTCTGACTATGTGCGCTGCCCATGTGGTGGTCACCATTACGAGAGATCAGGCGACCATGGTCTTAGTACACAACAGTTACAGAAATCAGTGATTCAAGACTCCTGAATAGACATTTCTCATAACAGCCAGCATGGCAATTGAGTTTATGAATGTTCATGGGGAAATTGTAAAGGACCTTTCTAGGAGCCATTTCGATGTATGGCTCCCTCATGAACCTGAAGAAATGTCCACCTCTCCCTCAGACTAACTCCCCCTCACACCTCTCACCTCTCACTACCCCCAAGAAGCTCCTGGCAAACATTGAGCCAGTTACACCAACACCAGGGCTCATTTCATAGCAGGAGCTCCTTTGCATATTAGGCCACACACCCCTAATGTAGCGAGTCCTCCAAGAGTTTACAGAGCTCTTCTTACAGGGGCTACTGTAAGCTCTTGGAGGATTGGCTACATCAGGAGTGTGTGGCCTAATATGCAGAGGAGCTCCTGCTACAAAATGAGCCCTGACCAACACGGCAAGGAAGAGGCAATTTAAGAATGTGGCAAAGTTCAAGAGGTTGTAGTTTCCCCTCAAAGTCTGCCAGACACTAAAGGTGGCAGGAATCAACAGAGGACTGCTTCTCACATGAAATGTTCTATGTGGCCTGCTCCAGAGTGACTTCACCAAGCAGCCTGGTGATCCTAGCACATGAGGGCAGAACCACCAATGTGGTCTACAGAGAGGTCCTTCAGTAGAGAGGGGGGAAAAAAACAGTACGTGTGTCTCACTACATCTTTACACTACAATTTTCTCCATTAGAATTCCTACAATGAATGTTACATTTCAAACTGCACATCATAAAACAACTTTACGGAACTCAAATACTGTAGTGAAGCACGGGTATCAGGCTAGTATAGAATAAAATGGGAAATGATGGAACAATACTGTTTCCCTTAGAGTATTTGGATATACTTCACACACACACACTCCGTAATTGTACTGACTTTAATTAGGGCCTTTATTGCAACCCTTTTATTCTGTTAACCTATTTCCAGCCATGCTAGATTAGTATACAAGTGAGAGTAATTTTAATGGCTTACCCAGCAAGAGGCCCCCTGGGGTGCCTGGGGACATTGTGAACATCTATGATGAGGAGCCGAGCTGATGCTAACATGTTTAACTTTTTAATTTGAAGATTATATTGGAATTGAAACACAATCTCCAAGGTGAATAGCACGTACTTTTGTTGCTGTACTTAACCTTCGCTGTGAGTTAACATTAATTACCTGGCACACTTGTGTCTCTCTATCTGCTGTATATAGACTAGAAAACAATAGCTTTTAAACAATGGTACATGGACCTCTGGTGACATGCCACGGTCTTTAGAGCTATTTCCATCAACTGGATGATGAGGGTGCGTTTAAGACAAGCAGCAGTCCCAGAAGAGTCCTGGCAATCACCAGCTGTGCACGTCTTGCCCTTCAAGGAAAACTTTATTCTTGCAGCAGTTGACTATATCTGCTAGCCTTTCTTTTAGCCAACCATCAGAGTTCCCAAGACCATGAAACTGAATCCAACTGAAAGTTGAAAAAATGTGAAACAAGAGTCCTCCACAGGCATTATATTTATGCAAGCTGGGATCCTGCCATTTGCATGCATGGGTAGCATGGTGTCCCTGTGATGCATCTGATATACACAGCCACCATTTCATGTGAATTAGGCAATGTGAGCATTTTTAAGTGTATGTACATCTTCCATACACATGAACAGGACCCTGAATTTCCCATCCAAGGTCTCCCATCCAATGTTCACATGAACATAACAACTGAAGAAGCCTAATGTGATTGTTTTATGCAAGACAAATCCTTGGCTTTTCTTCCTGGAATGATTCTTTTTTTCAAAAGTAAGATTCACTTAGGGATGGTCCTATTCCTGATAGCCTTAGGTCCCTTGAATGGCTAATGGATGGACAGTATGCTGCTTGGCCTTATGTGACTACATAGACAAAAGTTAGTCCCACATCTTCAAGACAGTAGGGGAAAGAGAGTGGTCAACAAAAAATAAAGGTTTTATGGCAACAGTGCAGAGGATTGAAACAGACATTTTGACTCTCCATTGATTGCAGTTGGACAGTTTTAACTTATTCTACCCTTTTGCCATTGTAAGATTATAAAATTTTGAGATTAGGATCAGCCTCTGAATAAACACCAAATTTCACCTATGTCCTACTCCTCTTCTGTCAGAATAATACAACCAACTTTGGCCCTTGACATGGAGTTTTGCCAGCATCATAATAATGTCCAAATAGCCATCTTGCTGAATTGGTGTGTAGAACCATAAGGGTGATGTTATTTTGAGAATCTGCTAGAGAAGGGGAATTTAGTAAGGACCCTATCTTGGAGGGGGGTGGTATTTTTCCTCTCTCTTTTTTTTGGTGTATGTGTGCCCAAGCCTGGAAGTCATAGTGATCTCTGGCAACTTCTACTGGGACAAGGAGGACATTCAGAGAAGTGGCTTGAAGTGGCTTGGTATTCTTCGGAGGTCTCCCATCCAAGTGCTAGAGTTGGCCCTGCTTAGCTTCCGAGATTTGGCAGGATCAGGCTTGCCTGGGCTATCCAGGACAGGGTGCAAGTATCCTATCTTGATGGTCCAAAAATGACAGGATCAATCTGGAAGACTCTGTAAACCAGCACATTTCTAAAAAGGTAAATCTTGAAAATAAATAAATAAGGAAAACTACTGAAGTGCAGGAGAATTGTACATTAAAAAAGTAGGTGAACCAACTTTATACTGCAATGATTATGAGTTTACAGAGAGAGGATCCAAAATCTTGGATTCAGAGCACTTCTACATCTATCTAATTCTAAATATGAATGTGGATCAAAAAATCCATGCACTGGGACCAAAGAAAGACAGGTGAGATTTTTCTGAAGACGGGGGGAAAATCCATGTTTGCATAAAAAGTTCAAAAGGGTTTGTGAAAGTTCTGGGGGACTGTAATCAAAACAGAGAATGCTAATAGAGATCTTGTGATATCACAGCCAGCACTGTGGGATTGTCTAGCAACCAAGGCTCTAGAATCTGGACCTAGACAACCCTGGCAAGACAGATAGCTGAAGGAAAGCAACAGCATGTCAGCTATGCTGCCATTGTGGAGGGAGGAAGGATGGTGGCACCTGGGTAAAAGCCTATATCTCTTGGTATATTACCTTTTGAGTCTCACTGTCTATTTTATCTCCCTGCCTAACTCTGACCTTGGTGTCTGGTTGCTCTCGTTCCCCTGGGAACCTTTAGTCGTTAGTCTGGGTGCGCTTGCTTGCTTTTTATGATTGTCTCTAATCCATCAAGGGGGTTTCTTTGCATTCTGTATAACTGCCCCACTCCCGCCGAGAGAGTCATTCCTGACACAAAATATATACACAGATGACCTGCCTTTACTGATCTCAATAAACAAGATCCTGATCAAGGAACATTGTTTGGGACTGATTGCTGTGGGACTCTGACACAGCAACAGTAACCGGGTGATGGAGGCTGTGTGGCAAATGGGAAGGAGTGGGGAAAGTGGAGAAAAGGCTAGAAAGATATTGAGAAGGAAACTGGAAGAGGGAAGAAAATGGATTAAAAACTGGTAAGACAGAGGGAGTTAGGAAGGATGGTATAGCTTGATCTTGTCAGATCTCGGAAGCTAAGCAGGGTTGGGACTTGGAAGAGAGACTGTAAAGTAGTGCATTTTTTTCTTTGAACATTTGAACTGAACTCAACCTTCAACATATGTTTTAAAAAAAATTCTCTCTGGGCAGAGAAAAGGCAGGAATGTGAGGAAATCAATTTGATGGCTTTTCAGCCTCACCTCAGCCAACTTTTTAGAAATGCTAATGCACCTAGCTAGAGACAATGGGAAGATCTAGTCCCCCTCCCCCAAACAGGGAACAGAAGTTTGGGGAAATTAAGTACTTGGAAGATTTTAGGAACAGACTCCTGAAGACTTCAGAAGATTCTTTGACCTGGCCTGACCCAGTAAGTGGGAGGAGAAAGAGGAATGATAAAACTCCTGGGAGCAAGGAGAAAGGGCTCTTTTGTGCTGATTACATCAAGGAAGACAGAACTCTTAACAGAAGTCTGCGGAAGGCAGCCATTGCCATATGCTGGACTGCACTCCTGAAAGAGGCTTCAGGGCAATGGTAACTCTGTAGAACACTTGGTAACTTTCTAAGCTCAGGAGACTGCCATATCTGATAGAGCATGTATAGAGGGAGGGACAGAAGAATTGTGTTTTACCCTTTTTTCTTTTGAATCACTTACTTAGTCTGCTGCTGTGATAAAAGTATGTTTATGCACATTTTCTTTTTAATAAATGCTTTATAACTTTGATCCTGGTAGTGGTTCTCTGTGCCACAGATCTCCACTGTCTTGGACATGCTATTTTTAAAAGAGTGCCAGGAGGAAGGGGAGAGCAGTCAGTTGGCAAGTGGCTACTCCCTCAGTGGAGCACAAGACAGCTGTTCCTGTGATAACCAGATGCTGGGTAGCAGAGGACACAGAAGCAAGGCCTCAGAACTCGGATGGGAAGCTAGGAGTTCTGGTCCTCCCAGTGGTCAATTCCTACAAAGGCCAGAGGGTAGTGGTGGGTGAACAAAGAGAGAGAGAAACCTCTTCAGGTGTTGGAAAAAACCTTGGGGGGGCATGGTGGAATAGAGCCTGCAGGTCAGAGCCAGATGGTTCCACCATGTTTGAGACATTGGATGGGAAACTGGGAGTCATGGGTTTCCCAGTGGGCAATTCCTAAAAAGGCCAAGTGGTAGTGGCAGGTGAACAAAGAGAAAAACCCATCCTGTTGTTTGAAAAACCTCGGAGGGCATGGGGGAGGAGGGACTGTAGGTCAGAGCAGGAGCATTCTGCCGTGTTTGGGACCACCAATGAAGACTCTGCAGAGGAAGGCAATGGCAAACTGCTTCAGCTTTGCATTTGCTTTGAAAGACCTTTGCTGTGGTCGCCATAAGTCAGCTGTGACTTGATGGTGCTTTACACACATGATTGGGAGGGTGGGGAGAGGAGAAAGAAAATAGATAAAAGACTCATTTTCATATTACCTCCTGCCACGAAAGAGGCTTAAGGCAAGAAAACATGTCACTGATCACAAGAATTGTTTAATTTTGCATTTTCTTGTTGTCCTGAAAATGAAATTAGACCTTTAATGGTATACTTAATAGAGTGTTTTACATTAAGCTGAACAGAACATATTTTCTAAGTCAAAACAAAACCATAGGCTGAGGATAGACTGGCAATGTAAAGCTGGACAGCCCCGCGTTGGAAGTGGAAGAAGGGAGCATGTTCAGACATGCGCATCTGTCCATCGGCTCCGTTTCGCACTTACCCGTCTCCCACTCGCTTTCCATCCGCTTTAACAGGACACCGGGAGAAACCGGTGTCCAGGGGCCATCTTGCGCTTGCCTCCTGCTTCCAGGCAGTGTGAACCGGAAGAAGGCGGGAGGCAAGCGAAGGTGGCAGTGTGAACGCGGCATTTTGCCAGTTTGTGCATGAGCGCACATGCGCACATGCGCAAATTGCCGAAACAGCCCTATCACGAGCTGCGGAGGCCGGCCCACGTGGGGCCACTCTGCAGCAGTCTGAATGCTCCGTATCGGCACCATTGTGCAATACACTGGCTGGTGTGAACAGCCAGCCCCGGGGAGTTTTTCCCCGCAGCAGTTTCCTCCGCATTCATCTCGCTCCAGATTGCCAGTCTGTCCTCAGCCATAGTATCTAGTAAATTCTGCAGAATTACCAAAAGAAAATTTATTCTACTTCACCAAGCTCCAAAGTGGATTAGGGATTCCATGATAGCCTCCACTTTCTACTCTTCACAGTCTTTATACTGTACACAAACTATCACATTTGGAGGAGGGGGGCATGCCTTGTACAACTAAGAGCTATGCTAGGTCACCTTGCAGCTGGTAATCTGAGATGAAGGCAAGATAGTGATGGTTTCATAATCTTCTCTGACCCACATATCTAAGGCAATACTAATTAAGAAATCACCCCCTGCCTGAATCTCAGGCAGACTGGCATGGAAAAAGTATGTACCAAATGAAAAATGTTCAAGCTTGATGGAGAGGGAACATCAGTCTCTACCAAAGTTGGAATGACACTAATATCTGTCAATCTGTATGTATATATGTCAAGGGGTGCATTCATACAGCTCTTTTGAGCCACGCCAGGTACGAGTGCCTGGTGGATTTAACCGCAACATCTGGGAATTGTGCCGCTTTCATTAGTTGATCCCTGTTGGGGATCCATACCTAAAAGATACTGTTGGGGATCCCTGTTGGGGATCCATACCTAAAAGATACTAGTTAAAGTCCGGTCTAAAGCTGGCCAATGGGCCAATGCCAGACTTTCCACGATCAGGTTGTACCTCCAGCACACAATCAGCCTGTAGGGATGGTCTCCAGACCATCTTGAATGGCCACCATTTAAAAAAAAACTCTTAGCGATGCGCGCATAACTACTTAAACAAGTGACATCCCCAGAGCTCTGCTCAAGCGATCCAAACAATATTATGTTTCTGATGGTCCCCTGAACTTTGTCAACTTCATTAAATGAAACAGTACCTAGAGGAAGGTACCACTGGCCGTATTTTTACCATTTTTAGTACACACATGCATGGAGAAACAAGTATATGGTGAGGTGCCTATGCGCATGTGCAGACAGGATTAAAAAAAAAAAGCTGACCACACGGTTCCTCATGGTGGATGCCATCTAGACAATCCACTGCAGAAGTCACGGGTGGTGAAGCGCTTCACAGGTGGGCTGTCTGGTCATGCAACGCTAGATCAAAAAGATCTAACTCAAATTACAGCCAGGCCAATGGTGGGATTAGTTGCCCATCTGAACACACTCAAGGTGAAATTAATAATGACCTTTCCCCAGAACTCTGGGGCAGGTTTCAGTTTTCAATTAAAAAAAAGACAAGCCTAGTGGTTTTGTCAGTTTTCCTGCCCATCAGTGTTCCCTCTAAGCTGAGTTAGTGTGAGCTAGCTCACAGCTTTTTAGCCTCCGGCTCACACATTTTTGTCTCAGCTCAGGAAGGATGGCCCCAGATTAAACTAAGTTATGCAGTAGCCAAATCGCTCGCTCACAACTTTAATGCCAGTAGCTCACAAAGTAGAATTTTGGCTCACAAGACTCCACAGCTTAGAGGGAGCATTGCTGCCCATAGGGCAACATCTAGGCATGTATGTGGTCTCACTACTCTGTGAACATGGGACTGCTCATGTGTTGTTGCACCTCAGATAAATGATTTAAAGAAAGATGCATTTCAGGCTGCTTCCCCCCAACATACAACTTGTTCGTTTCCTAGGTATTTTACAATGAGACAAAAATCTCCAGACATCCATTTAATTTTGGAATATTTGGCTGGAAAAGATGGCTGTGATTTTTTCCCCCTTCCCAACACAGCCTGAAACCAGCTCCCGTCCGAGCCATGCACCTGCTATTTGCCACTAAAAATGCTTGGAAGATCACTGACAATCATGACTCTTTCTCCCGTTCTCTTCCTTTCATCAGCCTTTTCTGACCTTGCTTTATTCCTGGTGTTTCAGGACCTGCATGGACTAGTAGCCACATGGGTTGGGAGGTATCACTGAAAGTGAAACAGAAATAAAGTGGCACCTTGAAGGATATGCATCTGATGAAGTGAACTCTGACTCACAAAAGCTTATGCTGGAGTAAATTTGGTTGCTCTCAAAGATGCCACTTGATTTTCATTTCACTTGCTACCATAGGTGTCAACTTCAGGGGGGCTGGGGAGCTGGAGCCCCCCCAAAAAAAACTTTTCAGGGACATGCTGAGCCTCCCCTGGAGACAATGGCCTGTAATGTCTCTGCCCCAGCACCAGCCCCCCCCCCCCCGGGAAATGGGAAAGTCTATGCCCTTGCTTGCTACAACAGATTATCATGGCTGTGCAACTGAGAGGAGTTAAATGTACAGGAATGACTGTTGGGTAAGTCTTGATTCTTAACAAATAATCTTCCAGTTCAGTGTTCTAGCTGGGTTCATATAGTTCATGGTTTGCAAAACATAAAGGCAAGCATTAATTCAAATGTTATCTTCACTGGTCATTAAGAAAAGGAAATTAGAGCTTTCTGTACTGTTCAGTGTTAGGAGTTTGTATTGATGTAAGAGTTATGGATCATCGTGACTGTTGCTTTAACTGCAAAATTAATATTTAATCTCAATACTATCCCTGTACAGAATGGTTTGATTTTAATGAGAGCAGTTTGCAAAATGAAAACTGCTTCCACCTCAAATACTTCAATTTATCAGAACTTATTTATTTCCATCATTATTAAAATGTGATTAGAATTGCACATGAAATTATTGTATTTGGAAATCCACACTTGCAGCAGTTTTCAAGTCAAACATTGAGTGCAACTAGCTGAACCAGACTCAAAACTGTGAATTACTACTACTGTTGCTTGATTGAATTCATATCAATATTTATATCTCTATAAAGTATGTTTATGACACTAATTGATAAGGCTATTAATATTACCCAGCATTAAAACTGGCAATTATATTTCTATAAACTAAAATTTATAGTTACAGTAATGGTCTCCAGCACTCAGCCTGAGACCTGAATTTGTTCTATATAAATCTACAAGGCTATGGATGGTGTTATTTTATCCCACCAAAGGCCATATTTACACTTCAAAATATTGGTTTGGTGATTGCAGCTTTTGGTGTACTTTTAAATTAATGTTTATGTTTGTTTATCCAGAAGTCACATAAAAGAAGTTATATCTTCATGCTTTTCTATACTAATATAGCATAAAAGAAGACAAATGAATAAAACAGAGAAGCACAGAACCTCTTCCTGACTTCAGTTAAAAGTTTCACCAAATCCAAGCATGAAAACAAAATGAACTCCCTGCTCTGTGACATCATACCATATGAGTGGCATGGCTTGCTGTGTGCTGAAATATTCATCTTGATATAAGATAATGTTTATCACTTATAAATTTTGCTTTTGGGTGCAAAAATGCTTTTAAAAAAACTTTTCTAGCAATCTTCAGCTTGGATTCACTGAAAGGTTTCCATGGAGGGAAGCTGGGAAAGATTTGTGCCCATTTCCCCCTCGTGCAGCAGACCTCCGCCTCCCCTTCTCCCCTAGCTGTTCCTGGGAATGCCCTGTGGCAGAGGAGCAGCAGTGTGGGGCTGGAACATTTTGGGCTTCAGTAGAAAGAGGGAAAGCAAAAAGTTATGGATCCAAGCCATTGGCCGAGTTCAGACTGGTAGTTTGGCCCAATACAGGCCTGCTTTGCAAGTGGATTAAGAGAGCCCATTCACACAGCCACAGCTGCTTGGTGTTGCCGTGCTGCACTCACCCCATCCTGAAGCGCTTTCATCCCGCTTTAAAAAGGTACCTGGTGAAACCAGTGTCAAGCTGTCTGGGTGTGTGTTCATCCCACTTCCTGGAAGCGTGGCTGCAAATAAGCCGCACATCAAGCAGCGCCGGTAATGTGAACCCACTGATCCGGCTGCTGTGCCCATGTGCCTACGCACAGATCGGCAAAACAGACCAAAGCCACACGTCCCTGCAGTGGCACCATCAGGGGCCGCCTCACAGTGTGAATGCTCCATTCCGCCTCCTCCCCGGTATGGTCCCGCATCAGTCCACGCAGTGCGACTAGAAACCCCACAACAACTTGGCCCGGGTCTTTTTGCCCCACTTCCCTTGCACTTCATTCTGCCAGTCTGTCCTCAGCCATTATGTCTTCAAATATGTATGGCTAATTTTCAGTTTCCTGCATGCTTGGAAATATTTAGCCACTTGGTGGTATATTCCTTACTCCCAGTTTCTAGCAGAAAGCTTACAAATAGGATTGCCAGCTCTGGATTGGGAAATACCTGGAGATTTTGGGTATGGAGCCTGGAGAGGGTGGGGTTTGGGAAGGGAGGCTCCTCAGCATACAATGTCATAGATTCTACCCTCCTAAATGGCCATTTTCTCCAGGGGAATGAATCTTTATTGTCTGGAAATTAGTTGTAATAGTGGGAGATCTCCATGCTTTTGTACTGTGTACATGTCAACTTTGAACTTTCTAGCCAGAGTGGAAATAGCTCAACCATTTTGGCATAAATGTTGAGCCCAGATATGAGGGTGAAATGATGAAATCAAGATATTTCAGACCATTCAAGGAATGTAACTCACTAGTAATTACACTAGTAATAACCCTTAATATTTGGGTACCCAAGTGCATGAATGTGTATAAGATCTTATTGCTCATGGCTGCATTTAGCATTACAACAAGTTTTGTAATGCTAAATAACAGGTGCAGCTTATTTTCTGTATTCAAGTGCTCCCCTTCCTCTTCACACAAGGAGCCTGATTTAAACTTTGGTGATCTGAGAAGCCTTCAATTAAACTCCAGTATGCTGTCATGACCCAGAGTAAGTGTCTGGGCAACATACGCTTGTTTTCCTCCCCACAATCCAGAATTCTGAACTTCAGTTTAATTCCCGTGTAGAATCCCCATCTGGGGGAGGAATCAAAATCTAGTTTGCCAAGGCACCTGCACTTGTTCATTGTACCCTATGTTTGGAGACTGCAAAATGCAGATCACCCAGGAAGCAGGCCATTCCAGGTGTTATAGAGTAATGGAGAGAGGTGAACAGATTGACTCACATGGAGCATTGATGTGCAGCTACAATGCACAGGATAACATTTCTTTTTCAGCTTTTCCATTCCCCTTTTACAGTATGGGTGCAAGTAAGATCTTCCTTGAAGCTTGTAAATTAGATATCTAACATTGAACCTGGAACCAATTTTGTCCTATGAATACGTCCTGGCTCAGCTAAGCCGCAATTGTCCAGCAAATGTAGCAATTAAATGCAGCTTTCCAGCTGAGCTCTCTTTCTGGAAATTAGCAAAAACTGTAACAAAAAAAAAATGTACAGTAAGTGTTATACTCTCTCATCTGACTCAAGAATGAAGACTTGAAGTGTGAATAAAGTGTGAATAAAGAGTACTTGTGAATCAAAATATTGTAGTTACTTTCGAGCCACTCTATGTTCTAGGATTTAATTTGTTGGCATTACACAACCAATGAGAGGCAGAGCAGCTGGGATTCAGTGATATACATGTTTGTTTATTTCTGGGTGCCATTTAAAAGGGTCCTGCAACACTGTATCTCTTCTGTTTGTGACATTTCTATTTTCAGATGGTGAAAATATCATTGAAAGAACAGGCTGCATGTTATTTAAACTTTCTAAACACTTCCTTGGGGATGGGAAGTGAGAGTGTGATGCATATGATGATAAACAAAATGCAGAAATAGTCAATGAGATTTTCAGATTGATAAAAAAAACATGCTAAGTTACAATGCTGAATATTGTCGCTGGCCTTTCTAGTGAAAAGTATAGCCTTTACTTTAAAATCTAAAAAAATTAGATCCGTTTAACTTTAGTTGAATTTTGCTGTCACTGTCAATACATGAACAAAAATAATGAACCATTCAAAAGGATATTCAATGAAGAAAACTTTCAAAAATGTACCTGAAATCAATTTTGCTTCTCTGTTTTCCATCTAAAGAAACGTTTCCATTTAGCATTCTTAAAAAATAAAAAGCCCTGTGAACACTTTGCATTTATTTATGTATTTATTTAAAACATTTGTATTCTGCCTCTCCAGGAACCTGCCAGATGTGGCTTACAAAACAAAAATAATAAAAATGAAACATTAAAAGATATTAAGATACAGCTTTAAAAAGTCTTAGCCCAGCATAAAAAACACAGATCAAAAACCCCAGTCCATAGACATCTTAAAACAACTGTTTCCAGGGAGGGAAATTGTGTTAAAAATCAACCCCAAAGGTGACTTTGAACCATACACAGAATTTTGCATGTTGTTCTGAACTGGGCTCCTGCGTCCCTGGCAAGGCCGTGGGGCGCGGGAGCCGATTTGCCGCCCAGGAGGAGGGCAGGGCAGGCGACTGGTTCTGATGCCTTGCGTTGCAATGGTGGGGGCGGGGCTGGCCTTATAGGCCCGCCCCCGCCTTGGCCAGTTCATGCCTTGTGCTCAGGGTAGACCGAGCGCACTGTGTCCAAGCCGGTGGGGCCTACCTGCCTCAGGGCTCGTGTAGGGGCGGAGGTAGTTGGCGCAGAGGAGTCCTTTGGCATGGCCCTCCAGGGGGCATGGCAGCGGCAGTTAATGGTTTCGGCAATTGGAACCTGGCAGTGGTGGCATCTTTGGCGCCGCGGCAGAGGCCTACATGCGGCGGCCCAGCAGTGGCCCTCAGGTCTGGCGGCGGCTCCGGGACACGGCAGAGGAGCCATTGAGGAGTGGCGGCCTTCTGTTGGCACGGCATGAGGTGGCGCCCCCCACCTTGGACTCAGAGGCAGCAGCCTCCTTGGGCCAGCTGGCAGCGGTGGAGACGCACCCCCCCAAGGAGCCAGTGGTGGAGGCCTCCCCAGTGGGGCAGCGGATAGCAGCGGCCTTCCCTAGGCCCCAAGAAGTGGCTAAGTCTCTCCTGGGGCTGTGGGTTGGTGACTTGGGTGCCCCCTCTCCCCCCTCCTCTTGGAGTGGTGCTTGGGGGGTGGAAAAACACATGGTAGTGGACCTGGGTGGAGGCCTGATCTCTGGGGAGTGCGCACAACTGGGGCAAGGGATAGTAGGTGGGGGAGCTTGCTTTAGGGTCATTTGTAAACCTCCCGTCCTTCCCAACTGCTTTCACTTTCGTTTATTGGTGCAGCTGGCGCGGCCTACACCCCCCTCCCACCAACCAGCGGTGGAGATAAGGAGGCATTATTTGCCAAGAGCTATCACCCAGTATATTTCAGGCTATGGCACCAAAGAAAGGCCAAGGATCTTCTAAGGGCAAGGGTCCCGCCCCTAAGCAGCCTGCTCCATGGTTCCCCCCGGTTACGCTGGCAGAGCCTGCATCATGCAATGATGAAGGAGACCCGGTTAATGCAGCAATTTTGGCTCATTTGGCAGCGCTCGAGCAGCAACGGCAGAAGCCCTCCAAGGCTACTGCAGTTCCCGCAGGGGCCAAGAAAAGTAAACCTAACCAGGTCTCTTCCTTTCAGGCAAAAGTGTTGGCTCGCCTAGCTATGCTTGAGGATGGACAAGGCACCGGAGCATCCATGTCACAAGACATGGGCAACCAACAGGAGGAAGGTGGCTCAGGCCAGCAGCTGGAACGACACAAAGGACCGATGCCTGGGGCTGGTAAGTCCAGGCAGCACCAAGAAGAGGTGCGGGGGTGGCCATGAGGACCAGGTCACACTGGAGCTATGGGAAAGACATCCACACTGGGTTCAACCCTGCCTGATGGCAGTGGGCAGGGTCACCACACCTTAGGGTGTAGGTGTGGTGTTCCTCCTGCGCCTTGCCCGTACTCCCATACTGGGTGGCTGGGGTGGTCTGCGCCAGTGCCTGGTGGACAGACATTTGAACAAGTCCCTGCTAGGGCCTTGCCCAGTGGGGATGTGGTTTTGCCTCTTGGCGGCCATCTGTCCTCCGCCACCAGGGATCAAATACTAAGGGGTGATTACATTGACGTCTTCACCCTTTTATTCCAGGAATTGGAAAAGAATGATAAGGAGGATCTTGATGACCGGAATAAGGAGCGCATTAAGAGATGGAGGGCTGACAGGTGTTGGCCAAATTGGTACCCAGGTTTCCTGATTTATACCAGAATCATAGTCTGCTCTCAGCCTTGGAGGGCCTCCCCCTTGCTGCAGTATATGGATATAATATACGAAGCATACACGGGGTTTGCTGGTTTTGCTTGGTTGGAGTACAACAAGGGCTTTCGCATGTGGGCTACCATGAACCCATCACTGTGGTGGGATCAGGTCCATCCTCACCTGTGGCTCCAGCATGTGGCCCCCACATGGCCGGCACCAGGTGATCATTCCGATAGTGGCCACGTTGTTCATAGGCTGCCTGGGCCGTCCAGTGCTAAGGGAACGGCTAGTCAATCCTTTCAAAAACGCCCACTCTGTTGGGAGTTTATTTCCCAAGGCGTGTGTAGCAGGAAAGTGTGTTCCTTTTGGCACAAATGCCCATTGTGTTCAGGCCCCCACCTCCTGTCCAGCTGCCCCAGGCCCAAGGCCAGATCGGGATCCCGGGGTGGTAAGCGCCCACCAGGAGGGGGCGGTCAGCAAAGTGCAACTGACAAAGGGGCCTAGTCCCATTAACATGGCGGTGCTAGAACACATGTTGAGAGATTACCCCTATGAGAGTGACGAGCATTATTTACTGGAAGGTTTTAGCTTTGGTTTTAGAATTCCCTATCAAGGGGACAGGAAGCCTTATTTGGCTCCCAGCCTACGGTTGTTAGTGAGGATGTAGCATGTTGTGCGGCTGAAGATAAGAAAAGTTAACAAAAGAATTGAATCAATAAGCTCTGTTTTCTTCCGGAGGATTTTAGGCCTTCCTAACTCTGTTTCATATTTTTCCCTTTGTGCGGAACTGGGCCTCCATCTTATTGAATCCCGGGCATAGATTACCACTATAAAATATTGGTTGCATTTACATTTTAGCTCTCCTCCCAACAGCCTTTCTGTCCAACTTCTTGCAGACCCATATATTTCTGCCTGGTCACAAACTATAGTGAATACAATCAAAACTATGGGAATAGATTTAGACTCCTTGTACAACTGTGGCGAAACAGCTATTTTGCAGGTGGTGCGGAGGAGGATTTGGGATATGGAAGCCCAAATAATCAATGCTGGGAGTTCTGGAGTCTGTTCTCCACGCTTCCTTGATCTTCCCCTCCCCCAAGCCCCCATGGCTCCCTATATTTCCAATCTAATAGCTCCGCTTCATCAGCTGGTTTTCATATTAGCAAGATTCAATCTTTTTCCCTCAGCTGTTGTGTCAGGCAGATATAGGGGTATCCCTTATAGGAATAGAACCTGTAGCTGTCTTTCTAGTGAACCTGACTCAGTGGCCCATATCCTTCTACGCTGCCCCCATTACTCCACTATGTGTAGCTATTTGATTGGCCCCCACCTACCCCCCTCAAGGAACTTGTCTGACAGTGACCTAAAAATTTTACTGTCCGACAAGTTCTTGGCAATTACTCTGTCTGTAGCCGAATTTTTAGCTTATGTTTGGAAGTTAAGGGTAAGAGAGTATAAGGCTTAATCCTTGCTGATTAGTTCCATCCAGTCATGTTGGCTACTGTTTGGTTAACTGCTAGCTGTTTGCTACTGTTTCTTTATTGATGTCCCTGCAGTGTATGCCAATAAAGGTTGTGTATTGTGTATTGTATTGTGTGTGATAAGAAAAGAATGTGAGGAAGGCCGAGTTCTGGGTCCCTTTGCGACCCCACCAGTTCCTAATTTATGGGTGTTCCCACTACGTGTTGTCCCAAAGAAGGCGGTTGGTGAGTATCAACTTATCCACCACTTGTCCTACCCACATGGGGCCTCTGAGATGCAATACCTCAGGAGCTCTGTTCCATCCGGTATACATCGATCGACCAGGCCACAAGGGTGGTGCGTAGCTGTGGACAGGGTGCAGAGCTGGTGAAGTGCAACATCAAGTCAGCCTTCTGGCTCCTTCCTGTTCACCCGGGGGATTTTGAGTTGTTAGGTTTTGCTTTCAAAGGGGCATTTTATATGGACCGGGCTCTCCCAATGGGGTGCTTGGTGTCATGTGCTGCCTTTGAAAAATTTAGTTCCTTTTTAGAATGGTCCCTGCGCTTTCGTACTGGTCTGCAAGGCATGGTGCATTAACTTGATGATTTTTTGTTCATTGGGCGTGCAGGTACCAGCAATTGCCAGTTTCTCCTCGAGTCCTTTATTCAATTAACGGAGGATTTGGGGGTCCCACTAGCACATGAAAAAGTGGAGGGCCCTATTTCAGTTTTGGTATTTTTGGAATAGAGATTGATACGGAGTGACAGTTGTGCAGGCTGCCATTCAGAAAGCTTCAAGACCTGCGACACTTCATAGCTTCAGTGGTTCTCCTCAGGAAGATCTCCTTGGTTGAGTTACAGCGTCTCATGAGCCACTTCACTTTTGCCTGCAAGGTGGTGGCCCTGGGCAGGTTGTTTGTACATCACCTTTGTGATGCTATGGCAGGCCTGCGCCGGCCTCATCACAGAACCATAGAACAAGAGGATCTTTTAGTGTGGCAGGAATTTCTGGAGTCTTATAATGGGGTATCCTTTTGGCGCAAAGACTTATTGGTTGAGGCTGAGCTGCAAGTCGCTTCAGACGCAGTGGGGTCCTCTGGTTTTGCTGTTTATTTCAGGGGACATTGGTGTGGCGAAGACTGGCTGGTGGGTTGGTTCCAGGCAGGTTGGGTTGAGGATCTGATGTTTTTGGAATTTTTCCCGATTGTGGTGGCAGTTGGACTGTGGACATCAGAATTCACAGGGCACACAGTGCATTTTTGGTGCGACAATCTTGGCACAGTGCAAGTTATCAATTCGTTAACCTCTAGATCGGCACAGGTTATGGCACTGATTAGGGCTTTCACGTTGGTTTGTTTGAAGCATAACATATTGTTTAAAGCACAGCACGTTCCAGGAGTGAGTAATGGGGTTGTGGATGCTCTTTCCCATAAACAGATAGAGAGGTTCCGCCAGTTGGCCCCGGAGGCAGACCTCTTCCTGGTAAGGATGCTTGCAAGTTTTTGGGAGATTGGTGGGCTGAGGCAGACAGGGCACTTGGATTAGCCCTGGCACTGTCAACCCGTAAAGCATATAAGCAGGCAGGTCAGGATTTTGTTTCATTCAGGTGTTTAGCCGGCCTGGCACAAGTTTGGCCTATTCCCTTTCCCCACCTCATTCAGTTTTGTGTTTTTTTCTAAAGAGGAAGGGATTAGCTGTTAGTTCTATATGGGGCAAACTGGGCTCCCTGGCTTATGCCAGCAAGGCTGCAGGTCATGAGGATCATACGGTGATTTCAGTATTAGAAAGATCTTGGAGGGATGGTTTCGTGAGGACCCACCCATGAGGGATAGCAGGGAGCCATTGACCTCTGTGGTGTTGAAAGGCCTGAGGGCGTTATGGCCTAATCTTTGTTCAGATCCCTATAAAGCAGCCCTTTTTCATGCGGCAGCATTGGTTGCCTTTTTTGGAGCACTTCGAGTTAGCAAGTTGGTGGCCGCCTCCAAGCGGGACAGCTCTGGCTGTGCCCTCCGATTGCGGGATCTCTCCTTTATGGGGCAGAAGGTTAAGGTGGTGATTTGCTGATCCAAAATGGACCAGAAGGGCAATGGTTTGGAGGTGGAGCTGGGGCAGTGTGAGGATGAAGAGCTCTGCCCTATTTTGGTGCTACGGCACTACTTGTCTTGGCACGGGTCTACCAATGGCACCCTGTTTTGCCACCATGATGGTTCTTTACTCACAAAGTATCAGTTTTGGTCATTGACCCAAAAGGTGCTGAAAGAGTTGGGCCTGGGGAACTTTCATTTTTGAACCCATTCCTTCCGTATTGGGGCTGCATCCACAGCGGCTGCTATGGGATATTCTACAGCTGCGATTCAAGACATCAGCCATTGGCACTCTCAACTATGTTAGGAAATGCAGGTTTTGAACAGTTTTATTTACGTAGTTCTCATTTTAGTTTCGGGTGGCTGGCAGGCAAGACGAAGAGTCCTGATCTGCAGCCACAGTATGGTTTTTTAGGCAGCTCATCGGGCCAGGAGAACTCCTGTGGGTTCTCAGTTGGGGCTCAGCGAATGGGCTGAAGTGGAGTGGCTGGGTAGGTGAGGCTGTCAGGAGTGCCTCTGAAGACCTGCCTCCTGTGGACCTAAGTGCGGAGGCTCAAGGAGGCTCTAGCAAGCACCTCTCAGGACATTACCCCAGCACCACCAGCAGCTGATGTACAGCCAAACTCAAGCCCACCTGATTCACCTCCTCAGGTGAAATGGATAAGATCACGGTCCAGGCAAGACTTAGCTGCTAGGAGAAAAGAGGCATGCATGCGTAGTTGCAGATCACTCAGCCCTGAGTTTTAGAGGGAGCCAGGGCCTCACTGCCAGCTGCTAACAAGCACAGGAAATGGCTGGGTATTTAGGCACATCACAAAGACCAACAACTTGTGCTAGCAACAAGTCATTCTGGCTAAGCCCTGCACCTGCTCGGCTCGCATCAGCTAAACCTGATCCTGGACCTTCTGGCTTGTGACTCCAGCTCTGTCTGACTTCGGCTTGTGACTCCAGCTCTGTCTGACTTCTGGACCCTCTGACTCGTGACTTCGGCTCTGTCTGACTTCGGCTTTTGGTTGACTCCTTGGACTGGTTTGCTCATGAGTTTCCCTCTCTGACCTTGGCTTGGACTGACTCTGCTTTCGGCTTGTGTTTTGGACTTGGTAATTCATTCTTGATTTGGCTTGACCTTGGACTGGCTCAGACTTCGGCTTGGCTTCTGACCTACTGGCACCCAGCCCATGACAGAGGCATGAGATGGCCTGGTCTCCTCACACTACTGTTTAGGGCAAGGCAGGTGCCCCCCCCCCACAGGTTCTCGTTCTCCACCTGGGTGGAAACGACCTTGGTGTGTTGAAAGGCATTGTGTTGGTGCTTCAGGTGAAAGCTGGCTTGTATCTGGGCACAGTGGCTGGATACGTGACTAGTTTGGTTTGCAATGTTGCTACAACGGATTTGGCGCATCTTGGTGGATCCTCGGGGCTTGGATCAGGCCCAATGAAAAGTCAATCGCCAGCTTAAAAAGGCCATGGAAGGTGGTCTAGGGTGATATGTGCCTCATCCTGGGATATGGGTGGACATAGTCGACCTGTACAGGGATGATGGAGTACATCTGTCAAGGAAGGGCAACGACTTGTTTTTAGAAGACTTATGGCAAGGGATTAGGGCAGCCTTGGGCTGTTAGATGGCCGCATCAGCCAAAGCAGAGGCTTGGCCTTGTATGTGGCAGAGTTATAAGGTAAGGAGAGCAGAACTGGTAAGCACTTTCAGCCAATCCCCATTTGGGATAGGGGGTCATCAGGAATGGCCCCCGGGTTTTAGGGTCCAGGGCTGGGAATGTGATTTCCTCTGGGAACCTCTCGGGTAAGCGCCTCCCTGCAGGTTTTACGGCTTCAGGGATAGGCACCCCGGGGGGGGGACCTCTGTGCTGGGCTGCTAGTCATGGGCCAGAGCAATGGCCACAGACTGGAGCTGGTGACTTGCCCATATCTAAGGCCCAGGAGGTTTGCTGATTTGACACCTGCCTGGCCTGTTCTGTTCCCAGCTAGTTCCCTTGCCGTTGTTGTTGATAGTTAAATAGTTAATAAAGTGGCCCTTGCTTGATACCAAATACAGTTGTCTGTCTCATCATTCCGGATTGGAATGACTCTAGTCAGGCTTGGTTCAGATATAGGCACGCACTTAAACCCTAGGTGTCTAGTTAGATTTCCTATACTATCATTTAATTCCTGGCCAGCAGTCCACTTCACTAATGTTATAGGTTCATTGTGGATATAGTGCACAAGTAAATACTATTAGAGATTCTCTGCTTAGATTCTAAGCTTATTTTATTAAAGCATAATCATAGCATTCTTATTACCCCTCTGCATATCTCACCTAAATCCAATCATGCCTGCTATTGTCATTTGCCGGCTAATGTCATTCAGCATCTGAAATCAATCTGTTTTCTAATAAATATGACAGACTCCCATTTTAGCTGTATCTGAAGAAGTGAGCAGTGACTCACAAAAGCTGATACCCTGCCACATATTTTGTTAGTCTTTAAGGTGTTACTGGACTCTTGCTCTTTTCTACTACTACAGACAGACTAACATGGATGCCCATCTTAATATAAACTAAATCCACAAAACATTAAACCACCCACCCATCATTGTTACATAGATATTAAAGGAGAGCAATTACATGAATCCATAAGAATTTCTTACCCCAAAACTAAGCGTGTCTTAGCTAAGGAGTTCTTACTGAAAAGAAGTTCTCAATTAATACAACTTCTCGTATTTATAAGATTTTAGAATCATCTTCTGAAAATAGATAACTGTCTTATTTGATAATAGCTAACTCATTACTTATAGCTGGCTAACTCATTACCTTATAGCTTCAAACGCCGTGCAAAATTATCTTACTTAAATATATTTCTAGAATATATAGAAATGTTAATTAATTCTTGCTACTTTTAATCTTAACAAATCTATTTAAAAATAGTGATTACAAGTTTCTCATACATATGGATATCTTCTGGCCTTTAACAAATACTCCCATCCTTGAATCATATCTTCACAGTCTTGAAGTTAGACATCCTTGCAGTTCTCAGACACTTCTGTACCTAGGCTTAAACAAATGTTGTCTATTCATAATGGGTTAGACGTCTTCTAATCTATACCAGGCCACATAATACTCTTCTTACTGCTACTTAAAGCTATTCTATTCTGGGTTTCCCTGAGAGGCCAGGTTTGTTCTGACTATGTTTGCCTCAACATCCTCTGTGATCTTTCTGGACAAGTCCAGCAACTGTTCTCCTATATATCTGACCATATTCATGACACTCTAGGTTGCCTTTCACTCAAAAATGTATCCGGCTACATCCTGACCCTACTTAACGTAGTGGTTACAGACAAAGTGAATCAAGCTGTGGATTACAAAGAAACCCAATATCCCAGAAATGCTGCAAACAGAGGGAGGGGTGGGTGGGAAAAATCCACTGAGGCTGGTGGCGTGGCAGGGCCCTTACTAACCTGTCTGGGTAAACTGGAAGGAAAACCCCTTTTGTGAGGTCTACCAGCCAGGGTCCTGCCCTTGGCCACCCCTGATTGGCCAGGCTGGGAAGAGTGGCCAGGGGAGTATGCACAGGCACAGAGGCTTCCCCGGAGCCACGTCACCTCTCCTCACCCCCACAGGCCTGCAAACGTGTACCCAAGTGAGTCTTTAACCCCTAGCTTTTACTCAAAAATGAAACCGAGTGATATTTACTAGGATGATTTGAGGTAGGTAAGTTTAGGATAACAGCATGAGACTGTTGATTCAGGAATACGTAAGCAAAGAAGAATATTTTGTGCTATGATATGCATTGAGGTGGGTGCTAAAAAGATTATTGACGTGGGAGGGTGGGATGAAAATTTAGCTTATTTTAGCATTCATAGTAAATTGTGTAGTAAATTGAAGAAGAAGAAGAGGAGGAGGAAGAGGAGGAGGAGGAGGAGATTGGATTTATATCCCACCCTTCACTACCCAAGGGAGTCTCAGAGTGTCTTACAAACTCCTTTCCCTTCCCTTCCCCTCCCCACAACAGACACCCTGTGAGGTAGGTGAGGCTGAGAGACCTCTGACAGAAACTGCTCTTTTTCAAGAACAGCTGTGCCAGAACTATGGTTTGCCCAAGGTCATTCAGCAGGTGCAAGTGGAGAAGTGGGGAATCAAACCCAGTTCTCCCAGATTAGAGTTCGTGCACTTAACCACTGGCTACACCAAACAATGTCTTATTAAGATGTGTCTAGACCAGGGGTGGGCAATTGTTTTGGCTCGGGGGCCACTTTGTGGGAGCGGAGGTTAGCAGAGGGCCGCACCTTTTAAAATGATTGCATTCATTAGTTAACTTTGCATTTCAGAAAAGGTATAAATTGTATCATAAAAATCAATAAATATAAATAAAATAAAATAGTGGTAGTTTTATTCAATTTATTTATTGTGCTAATTTCATATCATCTATAGCTGCAAGCACATTTAATTTTAGAATCAGTTTAATGAGAGAAATGTACCCTATCACACTTTTCTACAATTTTTTTGAAATCAGGAGATTGCTTGTTGAGAAACCACGTGGCCGACTGTCTTGGTGGGCCACAAAAAACTCTGTGGCGGGCCGCAATTTGCTCACCCCTGGTCTAGACCATTACCCGAACACAACCTGCTTGGTCACCAGTTCTGTCTAGCATATTTTCCTTTAGTAAAAAGTGTATCATTATTTTAGTCATTGCTCAAGATCATCTGGTCATAGGAGCTCTGAAAAGAAAAGTTCTGTTGTCACAAACCAAAGAGGGCTTTCAAGAGGTTTTTTTTTTTTTCAGTGAGTAGCATTTCCCAGGGGAATATGAATAGATTATGACTAATTATAATGGAATTATGAAAATACCCTATGGATGTTACAGTTTACAAGCACTCAATATATGCCCCGGAATAGTGGGTCTGACCTGAACAACTTATCTATTACAACTAGGACTGTGTCAAAAGTTTTATCATTTTGATTATCAGTCAAGGGCAAATGATTCTCTAAAATAATTTGGAAGGGCAAATTATTTTCTAAAAAAATAACAAGGAGAGTGAATTCTGATATTACTTTCCTTTATTATTTATTTATTTATTTATTGGATTTATTATCGGTATACTTAGTAGTAGTAGCTCTTCCTGGTGGAAAAAAGCCATCTAGACTATCTTAGCCAATTGGGAAATAATTTATTAAAGAGATGATGTGATAATACTATGTAATCAGTCTAGTTTGGGTCTGATAGCATCAATGAGAGCAAGTGAAATAAACTGAGAAAGATGGCAATGCTTCCTGCATGTTACTTAGGTGATCCACTGGACTGGGGGTTATATTGGGTGTACATTGATGCTATCATGGCTTATTTGGCACGTTGACATAAGTGAAAGCAAACAAACTAGTCTTCTAGAAGCACTGCCTTACCAAGAAGTGAACACTTTCAAACAAAAAAAATTGCAATGCCAAAATATTATGGATGAAGAAGAGTTTCATATGTTCACTGATTTCACTCAAACTTTGATAGTTCTTTTCAGTGGAGCAATAAAATTGCACCAGTTACAGACGAACTGTGATAGACAAAATAATTTCAGAAAATCAAGATTTTGGTGTTAAAAGTATAGGTTATTTTTTCCTAACATGCAACTCTTGGCTGTCTGATCATTCAGTTGCTATGTCAGTGACTTAAAATGACTAACATTTCCTCAAGAATGGCAAATTTGGAGAAAAGATCCTCCATAGGAAGTGAAGAGATTTAAGTCTAAATAATGTATTGTCTGAAAAATTTGCTACCTCACTATTTCACCTGACTCCAGACCATTTAAAAAAAAATATCAGGATTAATTTCAACATACAATATGTGAGGTATCCCATATTTGCATCCCTCCACTTTAGGACAGCTATCCATTTCTTAATTTTTTCATTTCATTTATTACGGGTCTATACGACCGAAGTCTTGACCAAAGGAAAAAGGAAATTATTGAAAGGAAAGATAAAAAAAATAAGATGAGGCATAAACATCGAAATAACAATGGATAAAACCCGGGCTTTAGCCCAGAAGTTAAAATTACCTAACTACACTTGGGGCGAAGCAGTCTAACTAAAATCTAAAATCGTCCAAAGCTTATGAGCTTATAAGAATATTGTCAATAATGATAAAGTCTTCAATGTCTCTTAAGGGCAGCTACCTTGGCCAAGAACCGAGCCACATTTGCGGTTATCAGTCCATCAGCGTTTGAGTCGCATAGTAGTACTGAGAACACCCAAGACTGCAGAGGAAGACTCATCTTAGTAAGGATGGGAGTGATATATGTCCCTCTATCTTGTGTCCAGAGGGGGCAGCGGAGCATAAGATGATCTAAAGTTTCAATTTCGCCTGAGTTACAAGGGTAGAGGCGATCCAAGTAAGGTAATCCTCCAAATCTGTCCAATGTTACCATTGTTGGAAATACATTTAAGCGAGCCATTAGAAAGGTGCGACGGTGGGATGAAATTGGAAGCATTGAATGGAAGTCAGGAAGTTTCTCAGGTGGAGGCAGCCCCAGGGCCAGAGGTGAACAGGTGCGTCTGGCCCTAGCCACAGTACTGGCCCAATCCAGTGGCTTAAGTTTCTTCAAAGTTTCCGCTAGCTGAGAAAGTACAAGCTCTCCAGTAGGTGAGGAAATCGGAACTCCCAATGCCCTAAGTTTACAGACAAGAAGGGACAACCAGGGGTTAGATGCCGAATCCTTTAAAATAAGACGAAAAAAGCCTGCTTGGGGATGGTAACTTGGATCGGATAACTTGAATCTCAGCTTAAATGCCCTTTTCCAAGCACGTGCTTCCAACAAAGGTTGAACCAATTCCATACGAAGGACAGTCCCAGCGACACACCATGGTGTTCCAGTAATTCTTCTGAGATTTCTTGATTTTAATCATTACATCTGTAAGTCTCCAACCTCATGATTGCTAATTTTTTCTTTTCATCCTATAGGTTCCCCTTTGACAGGAGAATTATGAGTTCAGTATACATTTAAAATTCCTTGAACAGCCAGCAAGCATGTAGCTACTGACAGGGTTTAAGAGGTGTGTGTGTGGGGAGGTTCTTTTTGTTTTTTTTCTTTGCTAGCTACTTGACTGAATACTCCTTTGTTATGTTTCAGAAAGTGTGCTTCCTTAATTGTTGTAAATACGGTGATTGTTATCCCTTCATAACACATTCTGCCTCTTAAGACTGGAGGTATGTTATGTAATTTATCTCAGGAGATATTACAATTTATTAGAGCATAAATAAATGAAAAGGGAAACTAAAATTTGGAATAACATTTGAACTCAGACTAAAAAAAATCCAGGAAGTTGCTCCTCTGAATTTAGGTAGGATTTTGTATTAAATAAGATGGTTGTACTAGACTTTAGACTTCTAGTGATTTCAAGTGAGAAATGCAAGGATCCTCCATGAATAGTCCAGCAAACTCTCTGAAAAGGTAATTGTAATAAAAGATGTTAGCAATATTAAAACTAGATCAAAATCAGTGAGAAGATTTAAGTCCCTTACGAAGGAATCCTTGATAAAGAATGTTTCACCATCCCAGAGAGACAAGCCTTAGTCAACTTTATTCTAGAGTTCTTCAAACTTTAAACATCTTTTTCTTCCTGTGGTCGACACTGCCTAGTGACTGTCATGCGGTAGTAAAGGTAAAGGTGTCCCTTGTACGAAAGCCAATCAAATTTGACTCTAGGGGGCAGGGCTCATTTCCGTTTCCAAGCTGAAGAGCCAGCACTGTCCAAAGATGTTTCCGTAACCATGTGGCCAGCATGACTAGACACCGAGGTGCATGGAACACTGTTACCTTCCCACCAAAGCGGTACCTATTTATCTACTTGCAATTTTCTTGCTTTCAAACTGCTAGGTTGGCAGGAGCTGGGACCAGAGATGGGAGCTCACTCAGTCAGACAGCACTTGGGTCTTGAACTGCCGAACTACCGATCTGCAGTTCAGCGTCTTAACTACTGAGCTATCATGGCCCCTTGTGATAGTAACAGCCCACTATTACAAGCTGTTTTGTGTATGACATAAGACTATCATTTACCTAAACTTTTAAGAGGCCTAACTTCACAGCTCTATTTCCCCATATTATGGCACAATGTGGGTGTACTCATTGTCCATATCAAGAAATATAGGAATAAACACGCATCACAGGAATTATTACTGTGCTTTTAAAATGCCGCAGTATGTTTCTAAGTAATCAGGAATATATGCTGTTTTTTTCCTGAGCCAGGCAGATAATCTGCATACTTTTAAAAGTGAGAAACATGATATGGTGAAATGAAACCTGACATTTACTGTAGTTAACTGTAAGACAATGGAAGTGTTAATTTAAATGAAAAGTGGGTCTCTTGTGCAAATCATAGTGCAACCAGTGATTAAAATACACAGAACTTTTGTCTGTGTGCAGGTATCCAAGACTCATTAGCAAGAGACAAGGGGATTCATATTCTATTTAGCAAGATTTCATATTGAGCCACTTTCCATTTACAGTATATTCCTAAAGGTGGAAGCAGCAGGGAAATGAAATTACTTCATTTACTGGAATTACAGCTTCTTTTGTGTAAAACTTTAATCATCTTATATATGACAACCTTATGCTTAATGTTTTTGGAACGCTCTTCATAACACATTATTTAGTGAATGCATAGACTCTTCCCACTGAGCTCATTGCTGCTTTCAATGGTTGTGCTAATCTAGTTTGAATATATGCAGTAGTTAATCTTAATTATGACGCCGAAGTCTATACCATGTTAATTATTAATTTTACATGTTCTTTCCACTTTATTGTAACTTCTAATTTACTTTAACTAAATGTAGCTTTTAATTATAGCGTTGAGAATTTGGTGGAATTTGTCTGGCAAGCAGGCATGAGTTGGGGGGGGGGGCTGGTAGGGAAATATGCCAAATTGGCATACGAAAATGAGTTAAATAGCATAGGAACCTAACTCACCCACTACTCCAACTGTAGCAACAGAATCAATAGAGCTACTTCTTATGAACATTTGCTAAGCTAGAACAAAAAAAAAAAAACTCCCCAAGAACATAGGGTGTTTATTTTGTGCTTCTTTCAGCAGAGCTAGAATCTGGCAGGCCATGGAATACAGCACATCTTTTTTAGGGGAAAAAAAACCCAGATACATTTTCAGCGATATTATTTTGAGCAGCAACAAGGTACAGAGAAATGATACTCCATTGAAATGAAAGAACACAACACTTAATGCAAACAGATGGCTTGAAAAGGGCATTTTATGAATTTATGGAAGATAAGTCCGTCAAAGGCTACCAGCCATATTCAGAAGCAGTAAACCTCTGACTGCCCGTGCTAGGCTACATCAGGGAGAGGGCCTCTATGCCCTGTTATTTGGCTTGCCAGGGCAACTGGTTGAACAATGTGTGAAACCAGATTAAGGATGAGCATGAACTGGGAAAATGCAGTTCAATTTGGTTCATGGTGTGCCTGGTTTGTGAACCACGAACCATCATAGACTTTTAGGAGCTAAAATTGGTTCCATTTGGGAGGTTTGTGATACAATAGAATGGTCCCCTGGTGTGCTAGAGACACGAAACTAGCAGAGGATCTCTGGCTGACTCTCCTTTACCTGCCTTGCATGTTTGGTGAGGATTGAATGTATGGAGTCCATGTTATGCCCCCCCCCCAAAGGTGACCAATCCTCCATTGTTTCAAAATGAAAAACAGCAAGAAAAAAGCAAGGACAATAGAAGTCCAGCAGAACAGAATCGAAGTCCCAGAGAACCTCTGCTGTAGCAACTGAAGGGGGGGCATTTTTGCAAGCCTAGCAGAACCAGTGCAATGTGTAGAGTGCCCAGCAGTACCACTCCAATCAGAGTGCCCAGCAGAATCCAGTGCCATGGGGGGTAGTTGCAAGCCCAGCAGAACCAGTGCATTGTACTAGTGCCCAGCAGAACCCAGTGCCATTGTGACGATACCAGTCCAACAGGACTGATGTGAAGCACAGAATCATTCTTCAATCAAGGGGGGTGCAAGTCCAGCAGAACCAGTGCAATGTACTAGTGCCATTGTGACAATGCAAGTAAAAGAGGACTAATGTTAAACCTGAGAACTGCTGCTGTACATACTGAAGGGGAGCACTTTTTTAAGCCCAGCACAATCAGTTCTATGTACAGAATGCCCAGCAGAACCCAGTGTCACTGTGGCACTGCAAGCTAGAAAGGATTGATCTCAAAGCACAGAGTCACAAGAAATCCAAGCAGGGGGCATTTTGCAAGCCCAGCATAACCAGTCACAATGTGCAGAACACCCAGCAGAGCCCAGTGCCACTGGCATTGCAAACTTAAAGGGGCTGTTCTCAAAGCACAGAATCACAACAATTCCATGCAAGGGGGGGGGGGTATTTTGCAAGCCCTATTCAAGAAAATGGGAAGAGACCACAAAGGAATGTCAGCAAGGGGGGACCTCTTTAAACTGACAAGACTAATTTGAAGCTAACAAGAGTCTTTCCAAGGATGGAGAATTCTGCCCCTCCCCATTGCTTTGAAGTTTGGGAAATGTTTTGTTTGATCAAAGACAGTCTGTCTGGAAATGTATCCATTCACAAATCACCACAAACCTCCTCAAACTGCTTGAAAGTTTGTGGAAAATTCATGCCAGTTGACCTGCTATGAACTTCAGTTCATGAGCCACAAACTGGCCAAAGTTCATCACAAAATTTAGTTCATGAGCCAGTTCATGCCCTTCCCTAAACAGGATCACTTTGTGAAACAGGATGCTATTCTGACCCAGCAGAGATCTTATGTACCTTTGTACTGAAGTGAGGAATAGCACACATATTTCATTTCAGATAACCCAATGCCTCAAACTACACAGCTGCTTAAAATGTAAGTACTGATTCATGTATTCAACATCTACAAGTAACGGGTCACAGCAAAGCAGCTGCTACTATAATGGCTGTGGTCACACACATTCAATAATCCACTTTCAATCCACTTCCAATGCACTTTCAAATTGGATTTGGCCAGTTCACACAGTGAAAATCCAGTTGGAAAGTGGATTGAAAGTGGATTATTTAGTGTGTGTAACCACAGCCAATGACTGCAAACTTTAAAAATAGAAGATGAATAGAATAGAATAGAATAGAATAGAATAGAATAGAATAGAATAGAATAGAATAGAAATAAAATTCCACAGAATACGGAAAAACTTTGGGTATAATTGGTGGGGTTTTTTTCAAGATCCATAGCAAGACTACCTAGAAAAACGAGGATTTGTTAATTGTTCCCTTCCATAAACTAAACGCAGTAACTAGCCATAAAAATCACAGGTATTTCCCCCTTTAAATCTCTGGATTTCCAGGCAGTGGGGAGAAAGTAAGATTAGAAATGCTAGTTACTGTTACAAATTGGGACTGCATCAGATCAGAAATGTGTATGACCTCATAAGGAAAATGGTACGTTGTAGCACATACGATTTTGTTATTTCTTATCTCAGACTTACAACAGCTGTTGACTGAAGTTGATTATAAAGTCACTAGCAGAAGAATTAATCTTTTTTTCAGCCTGAAAGATGTACTGCCTAAAATGAACAGCCATGTAAACTTTAATGTTAGCTGTAGTTCATCTTCTTGCTGCAATATCATCAGCTGAACCTTGGGGCAGATGTGTTCTAACACATCATAGATGGCTCAATGAATAGACCCTCTTTCATTAGTTATGAAGCCATAAATTGAGGTTTAGGGAGGATGGGAATCACTGTGAAGAAATAATATAAATGTGCCTTTTGGATCCTGTTTTCATCTTTACTACACTTTAAAAACATAAAAAAATAAAGTTACACTTGTCTTTAGGTCTTGTTCCTAGTTTTATATAAAAACAATGGCTCTTCACATAAACAAAAGAAACTTACTCTTAGTGCTCTCAGGTAATACTAGCACCATGGGAAATGCTTTTCCATGCATTTATTCCATAGTGTTTGTGTAAAGAGCCACAACTATGTCAACAGAACTAATCTTGTTGGTATTTTTCACAGATCTGGCACACCTCATGGAGGGTGCACATTTCATGGGAAATGCCTATATGAACAGCTCACCAATGTGGTTTTATACATTCAAGGAGCGTCATGGAATGAATTCACAGAAAAGTTCCTCACATGGTGCTTTTGTAATGCTTGAAGACTCTTTGTAAGAACAACTTGTATGAGAAACTGCAAGTAGGAGGCCATGAATGGTAGCAGCAAGTGGATCCTGATCAGAAGAGTATACTTTACACATTAGATCCAGGCATAGGCATCAACTATGGGGGGGGGGCTCAAGGGCTTGAGCCACCCCCGAAATTTCCCGGGGGGGATTGAGCCCCCCTCCCTGGGAAAATAGTGTGCCCGCTGCGCCTCCCCAGGCCCTTCCTAGGGCCGCCGCCATCTCTCTCTCTCCCCCCCTGGCCTGGCCACTCCATCCCTCCCTCCGTCCATCCAGGGGCCAGCTAAGCAAATGCCCAGCTGGCCCCTGGACAGACGGAGGGAGGGACGGAAGCAGGAGAGGTCAGGCTGGGGGGGGAGGTGGCAGCAGCAGGAACATGGCCCTGGCGGGTGCGCACACTTTGTGCGCACGTGTGGAAGAGCTCCCCCCCCCCAGGATTTTGAAAACTTGACGCCCCTGGATCCAGGAACTTTACCTTGTGGCCTGCACAACAGTCACATAGTTGTGGGTTCTTTTCAATTTCCCTACCCTACAAGTAGTGACCAATTAGAAATGTGACAGTGGTGAGCATTTAAAGACCCTTCAGACTTCCTCACTGCACCATTTGCTAACCTGAAATAATTGGGGGTGGGAGTACTATTTTGTCTTTTGGGGAAACTTTTTGCTTAGGCAAACAGTGGTGACAAGGGAGGAAGTTCTAGAACATATAGACAAATTGCAAACTAACAAATCACCAGGATCAGGTGGTATCCATCCTAGAATTCTTAAAGAACTCAAATGTGAAATTGCTGATATAACTTAGATATGCAACCTGTCCCTAAGATTAGCCTCTGTATCAGAGGACTGGAGAGTTGTCAAAATACTCCCATTTATTTTAAAGGTCCTGGGAAAATCCAGGAAATTACCAGTCAGTTAGCTTAACATCTGTCCAGATAAATTGATGGAAAACATTATAAAATATAAAGTTGTCAAGCATACAGAAGGAAAAGCCATGCTGAATAAAAACCAACATGGCTTCTGCAAAGGTAAGTCCTGTCTCACTAACCTTTTAGAGTTACTTGAAAGTGTCAGTAAATATGTGGACTGGAATGAGCCAGGAGACATTGTTTATCTGGATGTCCAGAAGGCTTTTGACAAATTCCCTCACTGAAGTCTTCCTGAGCAAAATTCAGAGTTATGGGATAACAGCACAAGTCCTCATAGGGGCTGGAAACTGGCACTATACAGGAAGCAGAGAGTAGGAATAAATGGTCAGGTCTCACAATAGAGGGATGTGAGCAGCAGGGTCCCTTGTGGATCTGTATTGGGACCAGTACTTTTTGGCATGTTCATAAATGACCCAGAGATGGGGTGAGTAGTGAAGTGGCCAAGTTTACATGTGACACCAATTTTTTTTAAGGTGGTTAAGACAAAAACACTGTGAAGAGCTCCAAAAGGATCTCTTCAAACCGGGAAATGTGCATTAAAATGGCAAATAAGACTCAATATGAACAAATGTTAGGTGATGCATATTGGGGCAAATAATTCCACTTTCACATATACACTGATGGGATCTGAGCTGGCAGCAACAGACCAAGAGTGGTAATGGATAACTCAATGAAAATGTAAACCCAGTGTGCAGCTGCTGTGAAAATGCAAATTCCATGCTGGTCATAATTAGAACATGATTAGAGAATAAAACTGCCACTTTCATACTGCCCCTTATGTTATAACTCCAAGGGGCATTTGGGGCTGGAGCGAGGTGGAGCAGCGCTCCGCCAGCCCAGGAGTGGGCACTAGGGCAGCCATGGGCCAAATCAGATTCTCTGATCTGATTTGGCTCACCACTGAATTGCCACTGAAATTCAGTGGTGGGTAAAAAGCAGTTGGAGGGGAGGGAGTTGGAGGGAGAGGCTCCAAACTTACAGGGTAGCTGCTGGAGTCTCTCCCCCAAATACCCACCAAGTTTCAAAAAGATTGGACCAGGGGGTCCAGTTCTACAGGCCCCCAAACAGGTTGCCCCCATTCCTTCCATTGTTCTCTATGGTGGGGAAAAAGTAACATTTTTCCCACCACAGAGAACAATGGAGGGGATGAGGCAACCTGTTTGGGGGCCCATAGAATTGGACCCTGTGGTCCAATCTTCTTGTAACATGGTGGGTATTTTGGGGAGAGGCCCCAGCAGCTACCCTGTAAATTTGGAGCCTCTCAAACCCCCTCTCCTCCAGCCCCCCATATACCCTATGAGTTTTTGCCATTGACTTCAATGGCCCATAGAGTATAATGGGGCTGAAACTGAAATTTGGCTGGCCAAAGGGGCGTGCATTGCCAAAACTGACATGCAGGGGTCATTTGGCAGCTGGAACAGATGCAGTCTATTTTGGCCCAATCTGAATTGGGCCAAAAAAAAAATATTTGCACACCCCTAGTGGGCACAAATGGCAGTGGTGGCAAGCTCCTCCCCCAGCTCCCAGTGGGCCTATGGAGGAAACGAAGCGAGAAGGGGTTTAAAGTTGAAAGGCCTTCTGTTTAGAGTCATGCGGCAGTGGCAGCATGATCTTTCCATTGCATTCTATGGGGCCCTTCTTGCTTCAGTTCCCCTCCTGCCTGCCTTGGCAGGCCAGCTGGGGAAGGGAAGGAGAGGCTTTTGAAGATGCTCCCCCTTTTGCTTCCCTTTCTGACACACTTCCGGTGATGTCAGGGGGCGTGGCATATGCTAATATGCTAATAGGTATGCTAATGAGCTCCTGCACCTCTTGTCCTATGAAATGTTCTATGGTGAGACCCCACTTTGGCGGTCTTTGGTGCTGAGCAACATTTTCCTGAGCCTGGAAGCAGCTTAATGGTGCCTCAGGATAGGGGGCTGGGCATCTCTCAGCACTCTATGTGCAGGCGAGGATGAACAAGGCTTGTGGTAATTGCTCACAGAGTTTAGAGACAGGGTGGATTTGCCAGAACAAAGGCACCCATGGACAGGCTGCCCCGCACAGCCCACCTTCAGTTAAATATTAGCATACTTAATTGATGAGATAGATTAGAAAAGTTTAATAAATGTAAATATACTGTTCAAACCCACACTGTTGCCTTGAGTCTTCATTTAGGTACTGGGGCAAAAGGAGAGTAAGGGGAGACATGATAGAGATTTGTAAAATTGTGCACGGTGTGGAGAGGGAGAGCGTAGCCAGGGAAAAACTTTCACCATAATACTAGAATGCTAGAACCCAGAATACTAGAACCGAGGGTCATCCACTGAAGCAGAAGGGTGGGAGAATCAGAACAGACAATAGGAAGGATTTCTTCACGCAGCATATAGTTAATTTGTGGAACTCGCTGCCACAGGAAGAAAAAGAAGGGAAGAAGAGATTGGATTTATACCCCGCCCTTCACTTGTAGTCTCAGAGTGTTTTACAAACTCCTTTCCCTTCCCCTCCCCACAACAGACACCCTGTGAGGTAGGTGGGGCTGAGAGAGCTCTGAGACAGCTGTCCTTGAGAGAACAGCCGGTACAGAGCTATGGCTTCCCCAAGGTCATCCAGCAGGTGCATGTGGAAGAGTGGGGAATCAAACCCAGCTCTCCCAGATTAGAGTACAGGACGTAATCATGGCCACCAACTTGGAGGGCTTGAAATGGGGTGTGGGCAAATTCATGGAGGACTGGGTTATTAATGGCTCATTGTCATGATGGGTATCTGTTCCCTTCACTATCAGTGGTAGTATGTGTCTTTAAATCAATTGCTGGGAAGCATAGGCAGGAGGATGTTGGGCGGGGCTTTTTGTGGTGGTGGGGGGCTTCCTAGAGGTAGCTGGTTGGCTCCTGTGTGAACAGAATGCTGGACTAGATGGGGCTTTGGTGTGATCCAGCATGACTCTTCTTATGTTCTTATGAAACCCACATCATCTCCTGTTTTAAAAAGCATTAGTTAGTAGGTAAAGCTAGAGTTGCTCCTGAGACCCTGAAGAGATGCTGCCAGTCAGAATAGACAATACCGATTTTAACAGACCAGTATAAAGGTACATTCATGACTAATATTTTACTGAATGCTTACAGGTTTCTCACTGTTCAAGTAGCTGCAGGAACTGTTAAAATGACTTCTAAAAAGCTGTCTCAGCACTGTATGAGTTCTATTATATTAGCTCTGTGTAATGGTTGTATGATTAGCACAGAAACAATATCCTCTTAATTAAGCCTTTAGCTAAAAGTCAGAGATGCTGCTCCAATGACAAATGCATTCCTGTACGCCAATTAAAATAAATAAGAAAAAATAAGTGTGTAAAAACTACCGTAAAATTATGTTGCAACAAACAAGAAAAGCGACAATTCTGCACTTAGGCTTCTGCTGTGCTTCTGCTTTACATCTTTTGTTTTTATCAATGCCTCTTTTAAAAGTGCCAGCAATGAGAGGTTGTGATTGTCATATTATTTCAGCTGCTTCTCTTTAACTTCACAGCTTGCTGTTCATACTAATTTTCAGTACTGAATGATGGCATCTATGTTTTTATATTCAAATGCACTCCTTGGTAATCCTGGTTCAATTTGAGCTCTGGATACCCCAGGACATGTAGTTCAATATTGCGAGCGGTTGGACCACTGCTATAGCCTAATAGCTTCTACTTAGTGGCATGGTTGGTGGCAGCGCTTCATGTTGGGACACAGAGACTGCAGGTTTTAGTCTTAATATGGCTCTGAACTTTTAGGCAGTACACTGTTTGAGAAAAGATATTGCAGAAGTGATATATTCATTATCTTGGAAAGGAGGTCGGTGGCCATGCTGAAGGGCACTGGCATCTCACTGTCAAAAGAAATAGTGTTTTAAGCAAGTGAAGAATTGAAAGCATTCATTGATGACCCTCCCACACACACAAAGTGATATTTTTTTTTAAAAAAAGCTAAGGAAAAGAGAGATGACATTTTCTATCCGTATCCGAGCCATTGAAACCAAGCACTTGAGCAGGGGGTTAAATGGCTCTGAGCCATTTAAACCAAACAATTTGGAGACATTTAAACCCCTGTTTTATGCTCCCTGCGAAAAGCAGTGGGGAGCAGAAAGCAGGAGTTTAATCTTTAAATGGCTCATGAACCAATATGAACCAGGTTGGTTCGCAAACTAATCTCCCCATTTGTATGGGTTCATGATTCAGTTTGTGGTTCAACCACAAACCATGAACCAAAGTGCAAAAATATGGTTCATGCCCATCCCTATTAGTAACTGGATTAGCCTAACATTGAAATCCTAAACAAACAGTTTCCTGGGAGTACACCCCATTGAATATTAAGATTCTGAGTACAACTGCTCAGGCTGGCACTGTAAATTTCCTGTAAGAGCAAGAAATTATTGACAGTTGTTTTGTTGTTGTTGAAGATTTACATCAGAGATTGATGTGAAATTAGATTACCACCCTTAAAAATCATTACTTCAAAGGGAAAGCAGGGAAGCTGGAAGGACTCAGTCCACCTTGTGAGGTAGGTTAGGTGTGACTGGCCCAAGATTGTCCAACAAGCTTCAATGGCAGGGATTTGAAACTGAGTCTCCAAGATCTTAGTCTGGCATTCTAACCAGTGTGCTACATTAGTTTTATGAGGCAGTAGTGTTCATATTTATATATTATTTTACTTCAAAGCTACCAACACATGGAAAGCAATTTTCTACTGAAAATTAATTTGAATCCTTTTTAACTGAATTTTCATAGTATATAAATATTTAAACATTTCAGTTGTTATCTACTCTGGCTGGTGTCTAAAGCCTAACACATAATTATTTGTTTTGTTTTCACAGTTGTGCCTTCTTGTACAATGGTTCATTACAACATCTGATCTTTATTGACCCTTCCTCCTGTGTCTGTTTATGTGTTCTATTTTAATTGTTTTTATCTATCTATTTGTGTGTTTTAGTCTTGTTTTAACATTGTACCCTTAGTTGGGTGGGAAGGCAGCTTAAAATGTTTTAAATAAATTTAAAAAATCAATATGATGTGGTTTATCTGCATGCTGTCTTACACAGACTTGCACTAACGTTGAGGTCCACTGTAGGCTGTTATTGTAATGAATAATTTGAAAAGCCATTCACTTAATCAATTTTTTTCTACATATGGTAAAAGAATGGTGATATGTGTCTTCTTCACAACTTATTTATTGCACTCGTGAAGCTTCTGACACTGATGATGGTTGTGACTCTTCCACATTTTACTCTCCCCAGCAGTCATTTTCAAACTCAAAAAGGGCTGATTCCTGAGGTCATGAAGCCCATGTGGACTTATAGATATGAGGTCCATGAGCTGCAGTCAGGAAGAGGGATCAAAATTTCACTTCCTGCCTCTTTTGTCAATAGAGATCTGCTGATGAAAGGAAGAGAAAAGAGCAATTTCCCTTCCTTAGCTGCTCTTACTGCAGCCCAACTATGGTTGCCAGGACCCCATGGCCCCCATCCAGGGCCGGATTTAAGCTACTGCACTTGTGAGGCCCCCTCCCAATCCCCCACCCTCATGACGAGAAGAAAATGGACGAGTGTTATAAATAAAACTGACTGAAGCCAAGGATGACGACGGGTATTTAAAATTCTGCAATTCACGATTTTTCCTCTAAAGGCATAAGATGTTATTGTTAAATACAATAGTGATTGAAAAAAATGCATAGATGTTAAAATTAACACTGAAAAACTTTTGCAGTAATTGAACTTTGTAAAACTTTTGTGGAATAAGCATTATTTTTTAGGAAAATAAAGTTGTAATGTTATTTTTTTAAAAAAACACCTTGAGTTTACAAATTATATTGCCTGGAAAGTATAAATAATATGATCATGATTACCTTACAGTGTGGCACTTTTAGAATCTACTTTATGTTGTCAGTTTTAAAATACATATTAAGAAGTAAACTACAACCATCAAATACAGTATGACTAAAAATGTTTTCTCACAGCAATATCATCCGAAACTTCATCAAAATTTGTTTGTCTACGTTTGTCACTTTCAATGAACAGAATGCTCAGTGCGGACAACCTCTCTTGAGACATCGTAGCATTTAATTCATTTTTAATTCTTTTGAGTCTTGAAAAACTCCTCTCTCCCGAGCTGTTAGTGACCATAAAGCTAAGAAATAGCTGCAAGATTGCTTCCACATTAGGAAAGGCCATCTGAATTTTTCCTTGTCTATAATTTGATAAAGGTCTGCATGAGATAGACAGTGCTCTTTTGTAGGCCTATGGCTTTGTCTCACATACAGGTGAAAGTGCAAAAGTTCATCAATAAGTTTCAGGTCACTATTTTCTTGAGGATGCTTCCATCAACAGTTCAACACCTTGCTGACTTTCTTGCATAGATGCTGTCAGATTAGCAAGAATGGAAAACAATTGTGCAACATCACTGTACACAGTACTTCTTTTTAAATTGGCTTCAAGTGCATCTAATATAGGAATAAAGGATTTTATCCTAAATTTATCTCTTGAAGAAAGTGCATCGAAGGCATCAGGTGCACTTCTGTCATTTCTTTGCCATTCCCTTACTCTTTGTCTCATTGTTTTGTAGTTAGCATTTGGCAAGGTGGCTTTTGCTTGTTTCTCTAGCTCATCAAAATCTTCTCTAATTTTCCTTAAAAAATCCAGAGGTGAACTGTACAAACTTGCACAAAAACTCAATAACAGGTCTGATTTCTGAAGGGCTTTGCTGACCTTGTAAAAATGACCTAGTGCATGGGTCAAAAAATGCAACATAAGCACAAAATCCAGTTCTTCCATTTTCTGCAAAAGATTGTTAGCTTGAAGCCTGGTCTCCCCCTTCCCATTAACGTCAGAGTACAAATAAGAACATAAGAGAAGCCAATGTTGGATCAGCCCAGTAGCCCATCCAGTCCAACACTCTGTCACACAGTGGCCAAAAATACCAGGTGCCCTCAGAAGGTCCAGCAGTGGGGGCCAAGACACTAGAAGCTCTGCCACTGTTGCCCCCCCCCCCCATCAAGCACCAAGAATACAGAGCATCACTTGCCCCAGACTGAGAGTTCCTATCTATACTTTGTGGCTAATAGCCACTGATGGACCTCTGCTCCATATGTTTATCTAATTCCCTCTTGAAGCTGTCCATGCTTGTAGCCACCACCACCTTCTGTGGCAGTGAATTCCATGTGTTAATCACTCTTTGGGTGAAGAAGTACTTCCTTTTATCTGTTCTAACCCGACTGCTCAGCAATTTCATCAAGTGCCCCCGAGTTTTTGTATTGTGAGAAAGGGAGAAAAGTACTTCTTTCTCTACCTGCTCTATCCTATGCATAATCTTATGAACCTCGATCATGTCACTCCTCAGCCATTGTTTCTCCAAGCTAAAGAGCCCCAAGCGCTTCAACCTTTCTTCATAGGGCAGGGGTGGGCAATTGTTTTGGCTCGGGGGCCACTTTGTGGGAGCGGAGGTTAGCGGAGGGCCGCACCTTTTAAAATGATTGCATTCATTAGTTAACTTTGCATTTCAGAAAAAGTATAAATTGTATCATAAAAATCAATAAATATAAATAAAATAAAATAGTGGTAGTTTTATTCAATTTATTTATTGTGCTAATTTCATATCATCTATAGCTGCAAGCACATTTAATTTTAGAATCAGTTTAATGAGAGAAATGTACCCTATCACACTTTTTTACAATTTTTTTGAAATCAGGAGATTGCTTGTTGAGAAATTATGTGGCCATCTTGGTGGGCCGCAAAAAACTCTGTGGCGGGCCGCATGTGGCCCCTGGGCCGCAATTTGCCCACCCCTGTCATAGGGAAAGTGTTCCAACCCTCTTATCATTCTAGTTGCTCTTTTCTGTGCTTTTTCCAGTGCTATAATATATTTTTTGAGGTGGGGCGACCAGAACTGCACACAGTATTCCAAATGAGGTCGCACCATCGATTTATGCAGGGGCATTATGATACTGGCTGATTTGTTTTCAATTCCCTTCCTAATAACCCCCAGCATAGCATTGGCCTTTTTATTGCAGTCACACACTGTCTCAACATTTTCACTGAGTTATCTACTACGACTCCAAGATCTCTCTCTTGGTCAGTCTCTGCAGTTCGAACCCCATCAACATGTATTTATAGTTAGGATTTTTGGCTCCAATGTGCATCACTTTGCACTTGGCCACATTAAACCCCATTTGCCACATTGATGCCCACTCGCCCATCCTCGACAGATCCCTTTGGAGTGTCTCACAATCCTCCCTGGTTCTCGCCACCCTGAACAACTTCATGTTACCTGCAAATTTAGCCACTTCACTGCTTACTCCCAACTCCAAATCATTAATAAATAAGTTAAAAAGCATTGGACCAAGCACTGATCCCTGCGAGAACTGACTGCTTACCTCCCTCCACTGAGAAAATTGCCCATTCATACTCATTCTCTGTTTCCTTTTAATCATCCAGTTTTGATCCACAAAAGGACTTGTCCTTTTATCCCATGACTATTGAGCTTACTTAGGAGCCTTTGATGAGGAACTTTATCAAAAGCTTTCTGGAAGTCAGTGACTGAGGGCATCAGTGATAGCACTGTAAATTTCCAACATAGCTTCTGTGGCTTTTGAGTATGCGTCCCACCTAGTGTTTGAAAAATATTTAGGCACTTTAGACTGAGGTGGCAAAAATGATTTTAGAACTGCCCATCTTTTTGTGGAGGATGAAAAGAAGGTATAAATTTCATTGATAATGCCAAAACAGTTCACTGCATCAAGGCAGCAATCCACAGCTGAATGGCCCACCAGATTTAAAGAGTGACCTGCACATGGAATAAATCTTGCAAATTGGGTTTTCCCAATGATTTTTTGCTGCATACCATTGCACTTACCAGCCATATTGGCAGTGTTGTCATAAGACTGCGCGCAACATTTTCTAAAGTCAGTTTCAAGCTCAGTAGTGAAATAGTTGAACACTAAATCAGCCATGCTTTCTTTTAGCTCAAGGAAATTTAAAAATCTCTCAGTTGGCAAACCATCTTCAGGTGCTACATATCTGATAATTAAAGTCAACTGATCAGTATGTGAAATGTCAGGAGTGGAATCTACTGAAAAGCTGAAATATCCAGCCTTTCTCACACCAGCCAGAATTGCATCCTTAACTTTTTTTGCCATGAGTTGAATCATTTCCTCACATACAGTTTTTGACAAATAAGAGGGATTGCCTGATCCAGAATGTCCATACCAATTGATATGAGCAAGTAAAATGGATCAAATTTTTCCACTAATTCTAAAAAACCATGATAATTGCCATTATTTGGAGATCCAAAGTGTCCATTGTCTCCTCTGAATGGTAAGCCTTGTTCTACAGGAGTGCATATTACAGCAATAATTCTCTCCATGACATGCCTCCAGTATTGCTGTTCTGCTTTTATTTGTTCCTCTAGCTTGGAAGTTAACATTTGCCCTTGTTTCCTTGTTAGGTAGGCCAACATGGCATTCCTATGCTTCTCTGAGTTTTCATGAGTTTGGATAAGATGGGATTCTTGCCAGTCATCAAACCCTTCAGTAGCTAAAGCTGTGAAAAAAGAGGCAAGGTTTGGAAAGAGTTTACAAACAAAGCAATAAATCCAGCCTTTTGAGGGAGAATATACAAGGCACTCTTGGCTATATGTTTCCCCATTTGCTTTTGTTGAATAAAAAAGAGCTTTTGTGCAAAACCTGAACTGCTTTTTGTACACTCACTCCTTGTGTGATAATTCCGACCACAAACCAACATCTGTTACAGTAGATCTATGTTTGGCATTATCTTTATCTGCATCTGGAACAACTTGGACTTGGCCTCTCTTACCAGGTGTGAACAGCAAAATTTGACTAATTACATTATTTTCTTGTGGCTCTTTAGCCTCTCTCTGTTCAATAAGTGACTCCTGAATTAGTTCTATATTTTCAGTTGGAGCCAGCATCATGGCTGCTTCCTCATAATCAGCTTGCTGTTCCACATCCTGCTTCACGGTTTCTCTTTCAGGGAGGTTTTTGTCTGGTCGCGTGCTAGTAGTTGGCCCTTGTTGCTTCAATGAGTGGTTGATGCACAAAAGCAGTGATTGGTCTTAACTTCATTACCATAGCATTTTCAAGTCTCTGTCTCTTGCGCTTGCTAGCACCACTTTCAAATCTTCTACTCGTGCTCAGATTATAATCTAAAAATAAAAAGTAAAATTAATCTTCAACTGGATAAACACATGGATCAGAGGTCTATCAGTGGCTATTGGCACAAGGTATAGATGGCTGCTGCTGAAGGGTTACATAATTCCATTTTCCACTGTGGCAAAATGGGCGCCCTGGGGGACTGAGTAGCTGGTTTGTGGCCCATGAGCCCTGCTTCGCCTTCTCACCTCCTTGGTGGGCTTCTGTCACTCTTCAGTAGCTGCCACCACTCAATGACTTCCCTATGCCTTTCTTGAGGGGCAGTGAGACTCCTCTGGCTGACTCCTGGGGTTTGGAGATGAAAAACCCTAACTTTTGGTTTCTCCTGGAGGGTTGGCACTTGCACATTTTTGGGCTTTTCCCCTCCCAGGACCCTTTTTGAGGCACTGGTAGTGGGCAGAGCGGGGGGACACTCTGTGGTCAGAGCACCAGACTGGGGTTTTGAACAAAGAACAAAGATTTTATTGACTATTTACAAGTAACAGGATTTTAAACACAAAAAGGCACTTTAAGTCAAACACAGAAAGGAAAACACCACCGAGCGGGCACAAATAAAATAAGAGAAAATGCAGTTCCTCTATCCCTGAACTGATCCCTATACTTATTTCCCCTTGCTCGGGATGAGGTTCAGTTAGCTACCTGCAGCCTGGCCTCCTGCCTTCTACAGGTAGTTCTGGATCCCTCCGAGGATCCCTTCCCACTGCTGCCTTCCCCAATCCCCAAGGCTTCTCTCTGCCTGTGGGCAATCTGCACAATATAAGATCCACAAAAACGGTGTGGTGCACATAAATATATTTTAAGGTTTTCCAAAATTATATAAGCAATATATGTTTACAAATTAATAATACAAACTGCTCAAATCTATCTAAACTGTAGGTCTATATAAATGTTGTAGACTGCTGGACGAAGTTTTCTGGACTACATTTTCATTTTGGTGATCTTCTTCCAAACTCAAGCTTACAACAATTCAGGACGATACAGGTATTGTAAACTTCCTTCCCAGACAGAATTCTTCAATGAAAAGTCATTAACCAGTTACAGAAACCTCTTACAATATCTTGAAGGCTACACCATCATTCTAAGATTCTTTCATAGCCTCCTGGGGTCTGGGTTATGCCCCGACAGTCCAGACGGAGAGGTTCTCTGGTTGCCTTGAGTGGGTTGCCATGAGTGGGTGGTGAAGGAGAGGTAGCCATGCCACTGTCTGCTCCAGAGGTCTGCTGTGAAATGCATGGTTTTGCCTTGCACTCTGAAGAACTGAGGCTTGACCATCACTGCTGTGCTGTGTTACATGGTAGGCAAGACTTGTAGGCTCATGCTCCTCTGTGAAAGAACAGAGTACCAGGGAGCCGGGTGTTGTAACAGCTGGTGAACCTCCTCCATGAAGGAGAAGGGTTAGCCATCCACAGCAATTATCTCACCTTTGAGGTGAGTGACTGCTTCCTGGACCCTCCATGTAGCCCTTCTGGATGGCACTGTTGGCATCCCTGGGGGAATGACCTCTTCGAGGGTGGCCTGCCTTGATGCTCCACTCACTGTACCCCAAGTGTGGGAAGCCTTTCTTGGAGGGGCCTCCTACTCTCCCTCTGCTTCTCCCTGCTGAGAGGCAGTGGGCCTCTTCTTCCCCCCACTGGTCACCATTCTTTCCCCAGTGGCAACATAGTGGGGTGCACTCTTTGCAGGTTCCCGCAGAGGACAGATGAGGACAAGTGTTGGGGGTTTGCACTCCTCCAGTTGTGGGTGTGCCATACCTGGAACTCTGCCACACAGGTGTCACCAGGGTGGGTGCAGAAATGTTTCCAAAATATGGGCTGGAAAAAGAGCCTCAGTTGATTTTTGGTAAATTTCTTGCTGTTATATTTTTAAAAAATATTTTTTTTATCTCTTGCTGATCTTGTTCCTTCTGTAGATATAGATTTTTGTAAAAAAAAAATCTCTATAGTTTCCTTCAACTCTCTATGGAGTTATATTTCTCCTTTCCTTGTTCATTTCTTAGTGATTTAATATATCTTGTCTCTCTTTCCTTTCTTATTTTGTAAGCTATCCATCTTGTCAGTTTATTTGCATTTTCAAAATAATATTGTTTCATATATTCAAGCTTTTTTGCCAGTTCCTGAGTCAAGAGACAATTCAATTGGTGTTGCAAGTTCTTTAACATAATCCTGGCATTTTCAGAGTAAGATGTCGCCTTCATTCTAGATTCTTCTTTTTTTAATTTGTTTTTCAGTCTGTTGGTACTTCAGATTTTTTTGTTTTCTGCACTAATAAGCCATCTTCCTGCAAAAGCCTTGAAGGCATCCCAAACTATATCAATATCAGTTTCTGGTTCGATGTTATATTTAAAGAAGTCATTAAACTCAGTTTTAGTTTCCATTACAAATTTTTCATCTATTAGAGACCATCTAACTTTCTTCTGGGTATCTTGCAATATCAACATTAAAGGATTATGGTCTCTGAAAGTCCCAGGTAATATCTCCACTTCAGTCAATTGACTAATCATAGTTGTTGAGACCCATGTCATGTCCAGCCTCGACCATGATCTATGTCTTGCCGAAAAGAAAGTATAATATTTTGAATTAATATTCCTGGTTCTCCATGAATTTACCACATTGAATTCTTCTGCTAATTGCAAAAACATTTTTGGTAATTCATTTCATCTTTTGTTTCCTCCTAATTGTCTTTTCCTATCTAGCTTCCTATCAAAAATCGCATTATAATCTCCTATAATACATAGCTCTTCAAATGTCAGTTTGGAGATGGCTTCTCTTAAAATGCCATAAAATTTGTCTTGATTTTGGTTAAAGTTGACTTGACCTGTCTCTGGATTCATACCATAAGAATTCTGCCATCTTCAGATTCAAATACCAATTCAGGATGTAAATATTCTTTTACATATGTTACGATTCCCCTCTTCTTTTGAACATCTGAGGATAAAAGGGCCTCAGGATTGGGGAAGGTGGGAGGAGGGAAAGCTGCTTCATGGCACTGGGCCGGGAATGGAGGATGGAGGGGTATACTCAAGGCAGGAGTAGGAACAGGGAGTTGTGTGAAAGTGGAGGGTGCTTCTTCCCCCCAAATTCCTGCTGTCCTTCTCTCCAAAGAGTGTTAGCAACTGCTGGTCTCCTTAGCCTCTGTGGAGAGCCTCAGGAACAGAACAGGGAAAGGAGATCCCGAGTCCCCTGATGATGCCTTGTGAGGGGCTGGCTCCCATGGGCTGGCACATAGGCATCAACTATGGGGGGGCTCAAGCCTCCCCCAAAATTTCCTGGGGGGGCTAAGCCCCCCCTGGCAAAATGGAGTGCCTGCCAGTGGGGGAGGCGGGGCAGGTCGCCGGGAGCCCGGGGGGTGCCGGGCGTGGCAGAAGACAGCTGCCGAGGAGGGGGTGGAGGGGGGGGCAGAGCTGGCATGATGGGCGGGCACAGGGACTCCGCCGCGCCGGCCGGCCCCCCGACCCAGCCGGCAAGCGGGCTCGGGGCAGCAGCCGGGCAGCCTGGCATTGGCTCTGGGCGGCGGGCAGCTGCAGCATCGGGGGGAAGCACGCCACCACAACTTCAAGGACCCCTATGGGGCAGCAGCCCCCGCTGCCACCCCCCGCTCGCCCCGCCGGGTCTGCCTCCTTGGGACTGGGGGGAAATTGGCAGGGACATGGTCCCATGCATGCACGCATGCTTTGTACGTGTGCATGAAAGAGCCCTCGCCCCCCCGGGGATTTACAAAGTCTATGCCCCTGGGCTGGCAGGATGTGTTTGGGGGCCAGGGACAGGGGCTTGTGGAACAGAGAGGTTGGAGGACATCTTCTCCCCACAATGATCACCCTTTGTACCCACTTTCACCCTTATGGCACAGAGGTGTTCACAATCAGGAGTGGTGGGAAGGTATAAAATGTGGGTCCTCAGCTGAGTGTGAGATTATGCCAATAGATATAGTTCACAACAGGTCTCCTTAAGCAGAAAGTCCTTTATTTTCAGAAAAGATCTTGTTGGTCAAACACTTTTTCTGATAGTAATGCCCAAGCATAGAAATACAATTACAATTATACTTGATATGAAATATGGCCCCCTAACCCTCCACCAATCAATTGAAAGAATTATTGGCTCCCAAATATACCGGCCCACTGTTCCCAAGGAAAGCGCGGCAAACTAGGTTCTCAGGAAAAAACACTGTTGAGATTTTTAGAACAAATGTTCCCAAAGCAAACTAAGCAAAGGAATACATAACACCTGTGATTTCTATAACCCGTAACAGGAGGCTTTTCTTCTCAAGTGTGAGAGTTCTGCTCAGAGTAGTCAAGGATCAGATCTTGGTTGGTTAACCACAGTTCTTTATTTCCTATTTCTACATTAGTACAGCATCTCGGATTATTGTCAGAGATGAGACAGATTATACAAGCGGGTCTATTATACCATTCCAAGGAATTTGAATTACCCATAGATAGCCAATCCCCTTAAGGGAAAATTGGCGGGCTAAAAGGTGTCCTGACCGTTTGGTTCTCACAGGAAAAAAGTGAGGTGTTAAGCAGTAAATTTCCTCTCCCAAACCAGACCCCTCAGATGTTTCGAGTTCACATAACAATCAATGGCTCCAAGGTTCTTTTGCATTTGATAAGAGATGAGAAGCATCCTCCCTTGAAGTTACTGCCGGAGCAGCTGGAATGCGGAGGCAGGGATGTGAGGCCTCCTTGTTCTCGCAAATCATTGTTGTCACCCTCCCGGCCAGGACAGAAACAGTGCATCATGGTTACATAGGTCCCAATATACTTTAGATACATAGGATAGTTAAAGACATGCATGCAAGAAGTTAAATCTAGATCTGACTAATACATTGGCTGAATTGGCAGATTCTGACACCCTGCCCTCCCCATAATTCACTTCACCTAGCTTTATCAGGAAACATTTTATGGAACAATTTTGTCAGTTTAGGAGCGTGAACATGTTCTGAGCGAATCCACTCGTTGTGTTCTGGGCCGAAATCTAACCATCGAACTAAGTAATATAATCGGCCTCTTCGCATCTTGGAATCAAGGATTTCAGTTATCTCGAAATGAGGGGCCCCCTCCTTCATCAGTGGAGGAGGAACTGGAGGAGCTGGATGCCAAGCATTCGGCCCAGGATCTTTCTTCAGTAGGCTGAAATGAAACATAGGGTGCACAGAACTCAGTGATTTAGGCAGTTCCAGTTCAAAAGACACATCCGATATTTTACGTAATACTTTATAGGGTCCAACATATTTCCATCCTAGTTTTCTGCTGGGCTGCAACCCATGAATATTTTTGGTGGAGAGATAGACAGAGTCCCCGGGTTGGAGATCCCAGCCTGCTGCTCGCCCTCGATCAGCATATTTTTTGTAATCCTCTTTTGCTTGGTCCAATGCTTTGCCTATTAAGGGCCAGGAGTCTTGGAGACTGGACCACCAACTTTTAAAATCCGATGGGGAAGCATTGGGGACATTCTCAATGGTAGGCAATGGTTTCCCCTCGAACCCCCCTACCGCCATGAAGGGAGAGACTCCCGTGGAAGAGTGCACTGCATTGTTGTAGCTATATTCTGCAAACGGCAGCAGGTCCACCCAATTGTCTTGGTGATAATTGGTGTAACATCTCAAAAACTGCTCCAATATTTGATTAGTTCGCTCGGATTGGCCATCGGTTTCTGGGTGGTAACCCGAACTCAGGGCTGGTTCTATGTCCATCATTTTCAGGAGCTCCCGCCAGAAGCTGGCAACGAACTGACTGCCTCTGTCGGATACCACTCTCTTCGGGAAAGCATGTAATTTAATCACGTGATTGAAAAAAGCTTTGGCCATCCCTTTAGCGGTGGGCAATTGCTTGAAGGGGGTGAAATGCGCTTGCTTCGAAAATGTGTCTACCACCACCCAAATAACCGTTTTTCCCTTGGAGGGGGGCAAATTGGTGATAAAGTCCATGGCTATGGCCTCCCAGGGTCGCGAGGGGGTGGGTAGTGGGTGCAACAGTCCAGGAACTTCCCCCCCCCCCCGCTTTTTGCACATTAGACAGGTTTGGCACGCCGAGACGAAGTCGGAGACGTCTCGGCGCATGCGCGGCCACCAGAATTGACGCTGGATCAAGTTAAGCGTTTTTAGGAAGCCAAAATGCCCAGCAAGTTTAGACGAGTGGCAGGTCAACAATATCTCCTTACGTTTGACCTTCGGCACCACCAGTTTGTCTCCATGCAGCCAACACTGATCTTCTCTCTTGGAGCATTCCTCCAGAGCTTCCAATTCCTCTACCTCCTCCGGAGCATAATCCCCCCCCCCATCACATTTCCCAATGTCCAACTGTGTTTTCTTAGCTTGGCTCCGGGTGACCACTGCCCCCCCTAATTGCTGGGGGGAGAACATGGAGTCAAACACCTCTTCCTTGACACTCTCATGTTGGGGCAATCGGGGCAGTGCGTCTGCTAAGGAATTAGCTTTCCCAGGAAAATGTTTAAGTACAAAGTTAAACTTGGAGAAGAAGTCGGCCCACCGCAGCTGTTTGGCGTTGAGGGATCTCTGAGTGCGCAGCGCCTCTAGATTCTTATGATCAGTCCATATTTCAAACGGAGTCTGCGTGCCCTCCAACCAATGCCGCCACGTAGTGAGCGCCAACCTAATGGCTGCGGCTTCTTTGTCCCAGACTGACCAATTCCTCTCCGTCTCATTAAATTTTTTCGAAATGTAAGCCAGTGGGTGCAATTTCCCTTCTGGACCGCTTTGCAATATGGCCCCCCCCATGGCTACATCAGACGCGTCTACATGGATTACGAATTCTTTGGTTTCGTCAGGGTGTGCTAGAATGGGCTCAGAAGTGAAAAGAGTCTTTAAAGTCTCAAACGCCCTCTGACACTCCCCGTTCCAAGCAATCCTTTCTCCTGGCTTCCCTGCCTCGGGCCCTCTCCCCTTAGTTTTTAGTAAGTCCGTTAAGGGGAGAGTAACCTTAGCAAAGTCCTTGATGAAGGTTCGGTAAAAGTTACAAAATCCTAAGAGGCTCTGCAATTGTTTTCTCGTTCGTGGAGCCTCCCATTGCACCACCGCTTCCACCTTCCCCAGGTCCATTTCCAAACCCTTCTGAGAGATGCGGTAGCCCAGGAAGTCCACAGACTCACGGTGGAATTCACACTTGGATAACTTAACATATAGCTGGTTTTTTAGTAAAGTGGCGAGGACTTCCCTGACTAATTTCACATGTGCTTTCTTATCAGTAGAATAGATCAAGATATCATCTATGTAACATAACACGCCTTTAAATAGGTGCTTGTGCAACACTTCATTGATTAAACTCATAAAGACCCCGGGCGCGCCACTTAAGCCGAACGGCATCACTAGGTATTCGAATTGTCCCAGGGGGGTATTAAAGGCAGTCTTGGATTCATCCCCCTCCCTGATGCGCACCCTGAAATAGGCATCTCGTAAATCCAGCTTGGTAAAAATCTTCCCCTTAGCGGCTTCCGCCAACAAGTCTTTTATTAAGGGGAGGGGGTAAGCATTGGTAGTGGAGACCGCATTCAGTCCCCTATAGTCGGTGCATAATCGCAAACCCCCGTCCTTTTTTTTCCTGAACAGCACCGGCGCGGCGAAGGGGGACTTGGCTGGGCGGATGAACCCACGCGCTAGATTTTTGTCCAAGAACTTTCGTAACTCTTCCCGCTCCAACGGGCTCATGGAGTACAATTTCCCCTTTGGGAGTTTCTCTCCTGGGAGTAGCTCTATGGCACAGTCCGACAGTCAGTGGGGGGGCAGCTCATCCGCCTCAGTCTCGCTGAATACTTCCAGCAAATCTCTATACTCCTTGGGCACCATGGTGGGGGTGAGAGCGAGCGCGGGGACCGGGTGAGGAGTGGCCGGCGGTCCGGGGCCCCATTCCGGGTCCCATCTATGGGTAAGGCAGCGTTCGTCCACCCAAGAGATCTTCCCTTCGCTCCATTTAATATAAGGGTCGTGCGCACCGAGCCAGGGGCTTCCCAACACCATAGGGAACTGGGCGTTTGGGGTGATGACAAAAGCCCGCTTCTCCCAGTGTTCCCCCGTCCCCAAAATCAGGCTCTCAGTCTCTGCTATGCACTCCTCCTTCATCTCAGACCCATCCATTTGAGTAAACTTTAGGGGTTCCACCAATGGGGTGACTTTTGGCCCTAGCCCCTCCACTACCAATGGGCTAATCAGGTCCCGCGCACACCCAGAGTCAATTAATGCGCGGACCTTCATGTGGGTACCTGATCCAGGGGTCACCACAGTCACTACCATATATAATAGGGGGCCAGGGATGCTCACCGGAGATGGCGCTTCTTGGCGGGGGACCTGCAGCTCTGCGCCGCTCACTGCAGGTCGTTGGAGTTTCCCGACATCTGCGTCTCCATCAGCTCTAGCTCCCCCTGGTCACTGGTGGCTCCCTCCAGTTGCAACGCCCGGGGTTTCATTGGGGTTTTTCCCCGGCTAGGGGTGCTCCCCACCACCGGCGTCGAGGTCTTCGGGCCTCTCCCTCCCCCTCTCGGGCAGGCGGAGGCGAAGTGGCCACTCTCCCCACATTTCATACACAGCCCTTGCCGAAACCTGGCATCCCGTACGTCTTGCACACTGGATCGGGGCTTTGCTCTGGGGGCTGCTTTGCCGGCCGCCGTCGCCGAAGCTCCCATCTTGATCAAGGCGAACCTCTCCTCCATGTCGGTGGCGGCTCTCATCCAAGTGGCCAAAGTGCCCGGGCGGCCCCCTAACAGCACGGTTTCGTAGATTTCCGGGTTGAGGCCCTCCCAATACTTCTCCATGAATAACTCCTCCGGCCATCCGTGGATCTTTGCCGCTATGCGCCTGAACTTGTCCGTGTACTCCCTCACCGTCGATCTCCCCTGGAACAGCTTCCTTAGTTGATTACGAGCCTTTTCCTCGCCCAGGGGGTCTTCGAACTGATGGCGGAGGGCCCACATGAAGTTGTTCAAGGAACGCAACTCAGGTCCTGGGGTGTCGTGCAGGCTCACATACCAGTCGCTGGCGGTGTCTTTCAGCTTGGAACCGATGTAACCAATCCGTTCTCTCTCGGTGGGATAGAGGTGGCCCCAGCTGTCCAGGAATCTCTCTATCTCCAGCATGAAAAAACGCAGCTTCTCCGGGTCCCCATCGAAAGTGGTCGTCAACGGGTCGGAGGGGGCTGGGCGGACGACTGGAGCGACCGGGACCGGGGCGGGTGCTGGAACGGGCCCTGGCACCGGGGCCGGAACGACTGGCTGGACTGGCTGCGCCGGCAGAGCGGGCACCTGTGGTTGAACCGGTACTCCTCCGGGCGCCGCTGGCTGTTGTGGGGCTCCTACCCCCTGACCGGGGAGAGCTCCTTGCACTGCCCTCATAGCGTCTCGAAACTGGTGCTGGAGATCGAGGGCCAACTCGCGAAGTTCGGCGGTGAGTTGAAGTCGCAACTCTCCCATCATCTGCTCCAAGGGAGCTATCTGCTCCTCTCCATACGGATCGGGCCCATACGGACCTGTCCCCTCTCCTTCGAAAGGCGGGCGACGCGGCTCTCCACGGTAGATCGGCTCGCGGTCGTCCCCGAGGTAGCTCGGTCTCCCTCGATCGAGCTGGTCTCCGGTAAGCGAAACCCGGACCCCTTTCCGGTCGTGTACCCACGAATCCACGGTCCGGCGACCGAACTTGCTCCAGGCGTACTTGGGGGTCACGCTCTGATGAGGAATTAGGCGCGGGATGTAGTGAGCCCCCTGGCTCGTAGTCACCGGCACTTCGGTGCCTCCTCCGCCGCCACCACCCCCGTTCCCCGGATCCTTCGGGGTAACAGGGGTATCTTCGGGGGTAGGGTTGAGGGGGACCGCGTCGTCGTCTGACATAGTCAGGAACGGCTGAGTCCCAGTCACAGATCTCTGACAATCTGTGAGAGTTCTGCTCAGAGTAGTCAAGGATCAGATCTTGGTTGGTTAACCACAGTTCTTTATTTCCTATTTCTACATTAGTACAGCATCTCAGATTATTGTCAGAGATGAGACAGATTATACAAGCGGGTCTATTATACCATTCCAAGGAATTTGAATTACCCATAGATAGCCAATCCCCTTAAGGGAAAATTGGCGGGCTAAAAGGTGTCCTGACCGTTTGGTTCTCACAGGAAAAAAGTGAGGTGTTAAGCAGTAAATTTCCTCTCCCAAACCAGACCCCTCAGATGTTTCGAGTTCACATAACAATCAATGGCTCCAAGGTTCTTTTGCATTTGATAAGAGATGAGAAGCATCCTCCCTTGAAGTTACTGCCGGAGCAGCTGGAATGCGGAGGCAGGGATGTGAGGCCGCCTTGTTCTCGCAAATCATTGTTGTCACCCTCCCGGCCAGGACAGAAACAGTGCATCATGGTTACATAGGTCCCAATATACTTTAGATACATAGGATAGTTAAAGACATGCATGCAAGAAGTTAAATCTAGATCTGACTAATACATTGGCTGAATTGGCAGATTCTGACATCAAGGCCGTTAGTTAGGGAAAGGCAAGCTAGAGATAAGAGAGGAGGAAAAACTAATGAGCAATAAGCATGCGCAAAGCGAAACAGGCAAGCAAGACTCGCATTCCAAAGGTGGGAGTCCGTTCACTGATGCTATCTCCCGGGTGGGACCTAGAGGAGTTGAAATAGGATCACAATGAAAAGCAAGGTTAATTGGTCATCAGAATAGATGGTAAAACAGTAGGCATTGATACATAAGATATATTCAACAACCTTATTGATGAGGACAGTCAACATTAATGAAACAGTCAACAAGGCCTATGTCAGTGCTAACTGACATTGAGGCTCCCAGTAGCTAAGGCTTTCTGCTGAGCATGAGCAGAGAGACTGGGTGGCTTAGAGCCTTGAGTCCACCTAAACACCAGCAGGGGAGAGGAGTTCACAATCAAAATCTGGGTCCTCAGCTGAGGCACCCAGTAGTTACCCCCTCTGTTCACCATGAGCAGAGAGACCAAGTGGCTCAGAGCCCTAAGCCCACCTAGGACCCAAACTCCAGCCAGGGAGAGGAGTGCACAATCAGGAGTGAACAAACGAATAGGCTCTGCTTGTCTGCTTTTAACAAATTACCTACCTCTGTTTGTAACTGCCAACAACAGACAGAGGAGAGAATGTGGAGCTGAGTGGAGCCCCCCTCTTGCTTTGGAGTTTTGTAAACAGTTTGTGTAGAGACAGTGGGTGCTTTCAAACATACAAAATAACACACTTTCAATCTTCTTTCAATGCACTTTGCAAGTGGATTTTGCTGTGTGAATTTGCAAAATCCACTTGCAAGCGGTCACTGAAGTGGATTGAAACGGCATTATTAAGCATGTGTGAAAGCACCCAGTCTGTCTGGATACGTATCCATTCATGAACTGCCATGAACAGCGACAGAGCTTGTGGAGTGATTGTTCTGGTTTCCCTTCCATGAACATTGCTTTGCAAACTACAAACAGGCCAGAATTCGTGATGGACCTTACTTGGTGAGCCAGTCTGTGCCCATCCCTGGGGTCTTGCTAACATTTTTTTTTTTAATAATGAGTGGTATTACTAATTTAATCATATAAGATTAGAAGCTGCTTCAGAAGCCAGTTTCCTGATAGTGTGGGAATGGATATATTATGAATGAATGAATCAATGAATGAATGAATGAATGAATGAAATATGGAACAGGAAACATGCTTTTAGGATGGGAAAAACACCATTGCTCTGTGCAGTAGTTCCAGATTAATACTGAACTAACAGCAAGCAGGAAACTATACTGGAGTAATCTCCGCAGTGCCAACAGTCATATCTTCCTCAGTATAGTGCCAGTTTTGCATAATGGCTGAGCGAGTGGATGAAATCTCAGAATTAACTGATGACCATATCCATGGCTGCCAGCTCATACACAATGTTTGTCAACACAAGTGCTTATCCAGGGAAAACTATGATTTGCTGCCTGAATTAGGAATGCACTGTATTCATAATCCCTTAGAGTATAAATATTCTGGTAATCAAAAAAGGTCAATTATACATTAACTTGAAACCATAAGCTTAATCAAATAAAGACTGCCACCATATGTTGCTAGTCCAACAGCTAAAGTTAAGCATGTGTTTATTTCTATGACCGAAATGGTCAACAGCTTGTAGAACACAGACTTAAAGTAACTGATCAAGAACAACAAAAAAGGAAATGGAAACTAGACCTTAATTAGATTCAGGTGGGTAGCAGTGTTGGTCTGAAGCAATAGAACAAAGTTTGCATACAGTGGGACATTAAAGGTACCACTGGACTCAAACTTTGGGCATTAATTAGTAGGACATCAAACATGCGACCTCTACATTAGCTTCAATGGAAGAGTGTTTAATTAAACAACACCTGGGGATATTTATAAGCCCCATCTTCACATAAACCTGTAGCAAGTGTGCAACCAAACCATAAATCAATAATATATTCACAAAGCCAATACAAATCAGGTCTGGGAAAAATGCATGTAAAGGTACACAATGTGTCCTGATTTGCACAGGAAACAGATACAAAATAATTGGTATTCCTGTTGTTTTAACACTGTACTGTTAGGAGACAAGAGTTTGAGAGTGCCAGTTGTGCCTGCCTGAAAATACTTGACTATCTCTCATGTAAAGCCTGCCTATAAACATCTGTCTCTGTCCTGGAAAACCAAGTAGAATAATTAAGTAGTATTTTACAAGTTACAGCTTAAATGGATTATTTAGGCATGAAAATAGATGAAGTTGCCATTTCAAAAAGAATGGCCTATAGATATAAAAATCCACCCATCTTGCATTATTTGACTGCATTTCAAGGCACATCTCTGCTCTCAATGCAAGCTGCCAATATTACAAGAGTATATGCCAATTTTTATACTTGTATGGTCTTAATTTCCCTAGGTGCTTTTTAAAAAGCAGTGTTTTCAGTGGACCAGGCCCATAGCTAACACGGGCTCCATGAAGTTTGGCCCCCTAGTGTTTCTTCTGGGCCCCCTCCCTTCCAGGCTGCCCCCAATGTGCCTCAACTCGCCGCCTGCACCGTGCTTTGATTTAATTAGCTGGTAGCCCCCCTGAGGCCCCCTCCCAAAATGCTCCCTAGCTATGGGGCTGTGGTGGATACATGCTTGAACTTTTTACAGTAGTAAATACAATTTGGAATTAAACCATATGGGGCAAAATTTGTTTCATGAACATACCAAAATATTGCCGAACAGGACAATATAAAATTTTGGCATAGTAACGTTGTGTGGCCTTCTCCCATATCTAGCCTGTCAGGATTCAGTTACCTGAACCATCGATAATCAAGGGTATGGAGGCAGGCAGGGGACTCCTGGTTTCCTGACTCTGCTAGTTGCCTGTATGGACCTTCCATCTGGGAATCATGACTCTCCATATTCCTCAGCTGCGGTAAGATCTGCCAGAGGTTATTCCTTGTAGGAAAATATCTTATCACTTTCTGGGGTTGGACCTGGACTAATGGTGACATATTGTTGCCATTCCCCAACTCCTTCACTACAACTCCCAAGATGAAGAGAAGAAGAGAAGAGAAGAGATTGGATTTATATCCCGCCCTTCACTCACTTAAGAGTCTCAGAGCAGCTTACAAACTCCTTTCCCCTCCCCTCCCCACAACAGACACCCTGTGAGGTAGGTGGGGCCTCAGGGAGGAGCCTCAGCCAGCGGAAGGAAAGAAAGGCTGCCCTTTGTCTCCTGCAGCTTGGCCAGGAAGCAAGCTCTGGCTGTTCCCTCCCTCCCTCTGGGAGAAGGAAGGGGAGGAGCGTCAGGAAGTTCTTTTTTTATATATAGAAATTTTATTTTTTTCAAAACATCAAAGTTGATACATTTGTATTATACAAATCCCTTTTTCTATATTATATAACATTTTGTTCTCTTTGTACATTCTTGTTCTTATCTTGTGTTGGTGGTTTCCCACCACATCTGAAGCATAACACATTTTCCACTTTATCCAAAATAGTAATATTTATATCTATGTTTACATTTCTGGTAACGGTTATATATCTTTAAAATACATATACCAATTCTTACTTTCTATATTCTTATATAATTCTAAAAAAACAACTTCATTATCTAATTATCCTTAGTACATTCATATACTCTAATTCTATTCCTTTATGCTATTATAACCATGTATAAATGTAGTTTTTCATGTCCCAATATTTTTCAACATATTCTTTCAAATCCTTCTAATCCTCTAAAAAGGTCTCTGAGTACAGATTGTTCAATTTTCTAATCCATTTATCCATTTCAGCCATATATAACAATTTTTTCAACCATTCCCACACTTCTGGTATTTTTTCATTTTTCCAATTTTGTGCATACACCATTCTTGCTGTTGTTATCATATACCATATTATTGTCCTTTTCTTTACATTTATCTCCTCTAGTTTAAGTCCAAGCAATAACATTTCAGGTAACTTCTTAAATGTACATTTCAAAAATTTTTCCATTTCTGCATGTATTATAGACCAATAAGTCTTCGCTTTATCACAAGTCCACCACATATGATAAAAAGAACCTTCTTTCTTTTTACATTTCCAACATTTGTTAGACATATTTTGATTAATATTTGCAATTTTGTTTGGTGTCATATACCATCTGTACATCATTTTAAAACAGTTCTCTTTTAAATTATAACATGTAGAAATACTCATAGCATTTTTCCATAAAAATTCCCAAGATTCCATTCCAATGTCTTTGTTTAAGTTTATCGCCCATTTTACCATTTGTTCCTTTACCATTTCATCAGCATTAAACCATTTTAACAATACTTTGTACATTTTAGAAATCATTTTTTTCCCATCTTCCTCCCAAATTTGTTCTATTTCATTATTTTTTTCTCTAAAACCAGATTTTTTATCACTTTTTTATAATATATTTGTCTGTACCTTAACCAGCCATAATCAAAGTCCATTTGCTGCTGCTCCTTCAATTTAAGTCTTTACCATGTCTTGTTAACAGGTCTCTATATTTCAACCAGTCTTGTTCTTTGTAGTGAGATGATGGATTTAAGACTTCTGCAGGTACAATCCACATAGGTATTTCTTCTGGAAAAAAGTTTTTATATCTTGTCCACGTATCGATTAATGTTCTTCTCAAATAATGATGCTTAAACATATTGTCCATTTTTGTTTTACCATAATACAAATATGCGTGCCACCCAAACCTACAGTCATGACCTTCCAGGGACAATAACTTTCTATCTTGTAACATAGTCCATGTCCCTACCCAAGTCAAACATACTGCATCATGATATAGCCTTAAGTTTGGTAACTGGAACCCACCTCTCTCTTTAGCATCACACATTATTTTCATCTTAATTCTTGTTTTTTTCCCTCCCCACACAAACTTAGTCAATTCCTTCTGCCAGCATTTGAATGTTTTTACATCTTTCACAATCAGAATAGTTTGAAACAGAAACATTATTCTTGGTAACACATTCATTTTAACCACTGCAATTCTACCCAACAGTGACAAATTTAATACATTCCACCTTTTAATATCTTGCATAATTTGTTGCCATAATTTCTCATAATTATTCTTATACAAATCAATGTTTTTCATTGTTAGGTTTACACCTAGATATTTTGTCTTTTTCACCACTTCACATTCTATAAGATTTTGTAATTCAATTTGCTTATTATTTGACATATTTTTACACATCACTTTCGATTTGTTCTTATTTACATAAAACCCAGCCAAATCACCAAACTCTCTTACTCTCTGCAACAAATATGGTAGTGTAGTCATAGGGTCTTCGGCTATAAACATCACGTCGTCTGCAAAGGCTCTGTATTTAAAAGAAAAACCTTTTATTGTTAAGCCTTTAATTTCTTTATCTTCTTTCAGATTGAGTAGCAAGACTTCCAAAATCCAAATAAATAGCAACGGCGAAAGTGGGCATCCTTGTCGTGTTCCTTTTTCCACTTTAAAGTAATCCGTTTTTTCAGTATTAATTATTAAAGAGGATTTCTGTTCTCTATATATTGACTTAATAAGATTAAGCATATAGTCTCCAATTTCAAGATGTTCCAGCACTTCAAACATAAAATCCCAATTTAAATTGTCAAACGCTTTCTCCGCGTCTAAAAAAAGAAAGCCCACTTCCTTCTCCGGATGTTTATCATAGTACTCTATAGCATCCACTACTACTCTTAAATTGTCTCTTATTTGGCGATTAGGTAAAAATCCTGCTTGTTCTATCTGTATAGTCTCTTTAAGATGTTCCTTAAGCCTATCAACTATAATCTTGGCAAAAATCTTATAGTCATTGTTTAACAAAGAAATTGGTCTATAATTTTTAACATTGGTTAAATCTTGACTTTCTTTCGGAATGAGTGAGATGGTTGCTTCTTTCCAAGTCTCTGGGACCTCACCTGTCACTCCTATATCATTCATTAATAGCAATAACACTGGTGAGATCGATTCCTGTAGTGATTTATAAAACTTAGCTGTAAATCCATCTGATCCAGGTGCTTTCCCTAGTTTTGAGTCATTTATTGCATTTTTAATCTCTTGTAGTGATATTGGGCTGTTAAGTAGTTCTTTAATTTTCTCTGTTGGTTTTGGTAATTTTAATGACTGTAGGTATTCTTTAATCCTTCTTCTGTCTTTATTTTCCTTCTTAAAAAGCTTTGCATAGTATTTAAAAAATTCTCTTTTTATTCCCTTATTGTCTATTATCTCAATATTGTCCCGTATCACTTTAGTAATAAATTTATTTTCACGTTTTTTTCTTTAATTGCCATGCTAAATACTTTCCAGGTTTGTTTGCACCTTCAAATGCTTTTTGTTGCAGTTTTTTCAGGTTCCAGTAAATCTCTTGATTCAAAATAGCTTTTGCTTGGTCTTGTAACATCCAAATTTTCTTTTGCAGTCTCTTTTTTCCTGGTCTGTTCTTCAATTCCTTTTCTTTTATTTTAATGGCTTGTACAATGTTTTCATATTGTTCTCTTTTCTTTTTATTGTCTTTAGCATTCAGTGATATCAATAATCCTCTCATCACTGCTTTGTACGCATCCCACACAGTTTGAATTTTTACTTCCTTTTGTATGTTCGCTTGGAAATATAAATCTGTCTCTTCATGTAATTTTTTAACTATTTCTTGGTTGTCTAATAAATCCTCATTTATTCTCCATCTCCCTTGTCTTTTTATCTGCCCAGAAGTCCATAGACAAGGATTATGGTCTGAGATTATTCTAGGTAGAATTTCAACTTTTTTTGTCTTAAATGTTAGATTAGTAGACATCCAGATCATATCAATTCTTGAATGTGAATCGTGTCTATTAGAGTAAAAAGTGTAGTCTTTCCCTTGTGGGTTAACCTTCCTCCAAATATCCTCCAGCTTTTCCTGTTTTATCAGTTCAAAAAAGTTTTTTGGAAGTTTCCCTGGTGTGTCGTCTTTTCTCTTTGAGCACCTATCTATTTTATTATTCACAGTCCCATTAAAGTCTCCCAACATCATGATTTGATCATAGTTTACACTGTCCAGTTCCATTTGTAGTTCTTTAAAAAAAATTTCTTTAGCTCCGTTGGGGGCGTAAATATTCACAATCAAAGTCTTCTGTCCATGTAAAAAAATTTCAATAGCTAACGATCTTCCTTCTTTATCTTTAAATATTAGTTGGGGTTCCAAGTCTTTTTTGACATATGTTACAACTCCATTCTTTTTATTACTTGCCAATGAAAAAAAATTCTTCTCCCAACTTTTTTCTTATTAAATATTTGTATTCTTGTTTCTTAAGATGGGCCTCTTGTATACAAATTATACTGCATTTTTGTTTCTCCAGCCAATGACCTACCATTCTACGTTTTTGGGGTGAATTAAGTCCATTTACATTCCATGAGAGTACTTTATAATCCATCTTGTTGTAGTCTTAAATATCACCAAATTCTTCCTTGTTCTCACCAACAAAGGCGTACATTTCTGCTGAATTTTTAATCACTATTCTGTTGTTACCATAATAAAAACTCAGTCCTTGTGGTATTTCCCAACGAAATCTTATTTTTTTCTCTTTCAGTTTATCTGTCAGACGCTTGAATTTTTTCCTGTCTTGCAAAATTGCTCTGGGCAGTTCTTTCATTATGATAACTTTCTTTCCACCTATTTCAAAAGAGTCTGTAAAACATTTCTTGTAGATTTGTTCTTTTGTCCTCTTCGTTGTAAATTGAACTACTACGTCCCTTGGTATATTTTTGTCTCTTGCATACGTAGAATTGACTCTGTAAACAAGATCCATATGTTCTTTAACAGTTTCCTCCTCCTCTTGTAAAAAATCTGCTAATGCTTCTTGCATTCTTGTAAAAATGTCTTCGCCTAATTTTTCCTCTATACCTCTAAATCTCAGATGGTTTTGCATGTCTCTATAGTGCATCATCTTTTCCATTCTGTCATTATCCTTTATTGTTTTTTGAGTATTTTCTTCCAGTTCTTTTACTTTGGTTTCTATGTCTTGTGTTCTAGTGGTTAACTTTTGTAATTCGGATTTTAAATCTATAAAATTTTTATCCGCTTGTGCAGCTATGCCATTTATTTTAGTATTTACTTCTCCAATTGCGCTTGCCATTTTTGCATTTACCTCCACTATTGCGTCCAGCATTTTTTTTTCCATTGCTTCCATAACAGCTAACAGTTCTCTCTCTCTTTTTGCTGCCATTGTAGGGGAGGACCATGTAGCTGCTCTCGATCTCAGTCTGCGGTCCGTCTTGTCACTTTAAAAAAGATCGATTTTTTCTTGTTTTCCAAATCAGTCACCAATTAGTGTATTCAGACAAGCATGACTTGCCAGTTCAAATTCCACTGGTTTTAGCCTTCTAAGTTATATAGTTTTTGAGATATTAATGTTTAAAATTTTTATAAATCCAAAATGGCGGGTGCAACTCCTCTGTGGTTCGTGTCAAAGGTTACAGTCTATTTACCTTGCTTCTGGCTTGCCGTAGTTTCCTTCTGTCCCTTCCTCTTGCTTACTTGTCTGCTCTCCACGCGTCACTTCCTGTTGTAATCCTTTTGGTCCGGCAGTTTATACAGTCCCTTTTCTCTCTTCCGGTTCTTCTTTATTTCCCTTCTTGTCTGCTCCCCAAGCCCGCACTTCCTGTCTTTGTCCTCACAACTTGTTCTCGCGATGCTTGGCTCCCTCCTCCCTTCTTTGTCTCACGATGCTCCCCCTCCCAACTCTCCTTAACCGCAGGAATGTTAAACAACTTGTTTTTCTGGATTTTAAGCTCCAATCTGACTTTTTAATGTTTCCAAACTGCACTCATCCAATCTGCAACAGTCTGTTGCTTCACCAGTTCTACTTTTCGTCTTTCAAAATGCGGTAATGGTAAGGCAAAAACTTTTTTCCCGTTACCTTAAGTTGTTACTTCTCTTCAGATGTGGTCCCAACGTTTAAACTTTGTCTTCTTTGTTAAGGAATCAGGGGAATTGGCGATTTTATGCTGATTTAATCAGCTTGGCTCGGCTCCTTAGAGATACTTGCAGGAATCTTCTTCAGTTGCAGTGCTCAAGGTGTTGAAAAAGTCTCCTCTGAGACTTCCCCTTCACCGAGCTTGCTCAAACCTGGATTATATTGCTTGCTGGACCTCACACTACCTGTGTGAGGTTGCGTCGGGTGGAATTTCCCACCCGAGCTGTCAGTAAGAGCCTCCGTCTGCTTTGCCCACTTGCAAAGCGCGTCAGACCGCCATTCCTCCGACCGGAAACCGCGAGCGTCAGGAAGTTCTTTACCAGACTCTCTCAATTACACAGGAGAGCCTTGCCCATCAATCTCTCCTGTGCGACTGAGAGAGACTGGTAAAGTAGGCTGTAACTTGGGAGCAGCAGCAGAACTGTAAATGGAAGTAAGAAACAGCCAGGGCCTTGTGGGCCTGATTAGGGCCCTCTGAGGGTCTGATCCGGCCCCTGCGCTGCATGGTTGACACCCCTGGTGTAGAATGTAAAAATACCCTGAGATAATTACAGGAGTGAACTTGTGTGTAGTGTAGAATGTAAGTTCGAGGACAGGGCTGAACCAGGATTTAAATCAGATGCCTCCTCCTGTGTCACACCTCCAGTGCCTGCATAATGGGGAAATAGAGGGGACACTACATGGGCATGTGGTGGTATTGGGGCCCTGTGACTAGGCTGGTGCCACCTAAATGGCCAGTGCCCCAGCAGTGGGAGGTGGGTTGTGCTGGCTGGCATCTAGCACCTGCCCCCTTGCAGCACTGGCCTCACCGCCCCCATGGCCACCCATGTGTGTCTCCTCCCTCCTCCCATGGTGTGCATGGACTGGTGGGGGCCATCTAGGGCTGCCAAGTCCAACTTGGAAAATATCTGGGGACTTTGGGGGTGGAGCCAGGAGACTTTGGGGGTGGAGCCAGGAGAAAGGAAGTGACATCATTTTGTGATGTCACATCCTGTGATGTTGCTTCCACATGCTGACACATGAACTCATGAAGTATCCTAATACTGAATCAGGCCATTGGTCCATCAAGGTCAGTATTGACTACTCAGACTGGTAGTGGCTCTCCAGGGTCTCAGGCTGAGATCTTTAATGTCACCTATGACCTGACATTTTTAGCTGAAGAGGCTGATACCTCCTGCATGTCAAGCAGATACTCTATCACTGAGCAACGGCCCTACTGAATCCTTCCTCATCTCGGCAGAATATGAAGCACTAAGTGCTACACAAGTGCTAAATATGATTTTCATATCATAAGAACAGGAGAGAAGCCACAGTGGATCGGCCCATCCAGTACAGCCCATCCAGTACAACACTCTGTGTCACAACAGTGGCCAAAAATACCAGGTGCCCTCAGGAGGTCCAGCAGCGGGGCCAGAACTCCAGAAGCCCTCCCACTGTTGCCCCCCAAGCACCAAGAATACAGAGCATCACTGCCCCAGACAAAGGGTTCCATTTAGACCTTGTGGCTATAATAGCCACTGATAGACCTCTGCTGGATGGGGACAGAGAGAGAGAGACAGACCGACAGACAGACAGAAAAAAGAAAGAAAGAGGGAGAGAGAGAAGGAAAAAAAACTGGCAGAGGCACTTACTTCCATTTAGACCTTGTGGCTAATAATAGCCACTGATAGACCTCTGCTGGATGGGGACAGAGAGAGAGACAGACAGACAGACAGACAGACAGAAAAAAGAAAGGGAGAGAGAAGGAAAAGAGCTGGAAGAGAAACTTACTACAGCAACATTGCCAGCCACATGCAAAAGCAGCTCCTTCAGTCCCTCCTTAATCTCTGGGCGGACCTCTCTTGCTGTGGAAGCTCTCTTGCTGACTTCTTAAAGGGGAAATGTCTGGTGAGGCTTTTTACTGCAGGGCAGGCTCTCTGCAGACATTTCCCTTTTAAGGCAGCCATTTTGTCCCCCCAGTGGGCAACTTTGGAAAAGCGGGGGGTGAGTATTTAAAATTGGTGTTTCCCCCGCCCTACCGGGGGACTTGGCAGCCCTACTTGGCAGCCCTAGGGCCATCCACTGGTGCTCCCAGCCTTTTCCAGCTCAGCCATGCCACGTGTGTGCACACCATGGGGTTCTGGATGGCTTTCCAGTGGCCACTGGAGGGAGGGCCTCAGGTCGCTGCCTCACCACTGGGTACCTGAGGGGCTCCCCAGTGGGGCAGGCCATGTGTGAGCCTTTGTACTCTCTGCCACTGCTTCTGGGAGTGGCAATGGTCATACTACTGTTCTGTGCTTCTCCAGTGGTTCTGAAGGTGACTGCATCTCTGTTTGTTTCATCCTCTGACTGGTCTGGTGCACTAGGGGTGTGGTGGGGGTAGTGTGTGCCCAGACATACCTGATGCCCCTTCCCCTGGGCTCTTCAGCACCTCTGGCTCTACAGATGCCTCCTCGGTGGCTATGTTCAACAACTGTGAGCCTTCCTCTGATGTGCTCTGTTTGCCAGTTTGGTGTAGTGGTTAAGTATGTGGACTCTAATCTGGGAGAACCAGGTTTGATTCCCCACTCCTCCACTTGCACCTGCTGGATCACCTCGGGCAAACCATAGTTCTGGCACAGCTGTTCTTGAAAAAGAACAGTTTCTGTCAGAGCTCTCTCAGCCCCACCCACCTCACAGGGTGTCTGTTGTGGGGAGGGGAAGGGAAAGGAGTTTGTAAGCCACTCTGAGACTCCTTCCGGTAGTGAAGGTTGGGGTATAAATCCAATCTCTTCTTCTTCTTCTTCTTCTCTGGGTACCCAGGGTGCTGTCTGCTACTGGCATGGATGTGATCCGGTAGCTGTTGGCCACCCTCCTGGGCTGGACACTGGCATCTCCCCACAAAATCCAATAAAGCTCTTCATAGAACGGACAGGTGGCCCGGTCATTGCCAGAGGTGCTGTTATGGAGCAGTGTCTGACGGGACTCCAAGTGCCGGCTTTTGGCTTTTGAGCGACATTCCAGACCAGAGTGGTGATGCCCATGGGCTGCCTTGGCAATGCCGTCATAGAGGTCCTTGTTCCTGTGGGTCTGCCTTACAGCCTCCTGCACTCTTTGTTCCCCCCAGAATGCCAGGCGGTCCAGCATCTCTTCCAGGATAGCCCTCTCATTCCTGACATGTCTGCCACTCCTGGGGAGACTTGTGCTGGGACACGGTTATATGGACGTGGTGGTGGCCACCAAGCCCCTGCATCTGTGCAATCAGATTTTCCACGCTACCCCGCCTGACCACTTGTATGCCTGCTTGCGCTTCTGTGCACATGTGTCGAGTGGCAGTGCACATGTGCACCTCTGCTTGGGGTACTAAAAATGGCATACTGGTGCGCTGGAAATGGCAGGGGCAGTCACACGGCTTCTGCACTTCCATGGCGTGTCAGAGTGTTTAGACACCAGAAAAGCCATCTCAGAAGCACTTCACCTCGGAAACCACAGAATTTCCCCGATGGCCATTTAAGATGTCTGGGAATCATTTTGACATGAGGTAGGGATGGATGGCTGCCGAGTGCCAGATGTGTGTGTCTGATCCTGCTGATCCGGGGTGGGGAGTTTGCTATGCCAGGCTTGCTTGCCTGTATGATCACAGCCAATGTGAGGGATAGTTAGTTGTTACCTTTCTTTCACAGAATGATTTTGAGATCATGTCATCAGGGTCAAAGCCTGTGCTGAAACTGAAGTAATATGGTCTAAACAAGGTCAGCAGGCAAGGTATGGGGATGACATGCAATCGTGACTCCTTTGTAATGCAAGGGATATCATTTCTGAGAAATCTCCTCTGTGTAGTATACAAACCAATGAGAATGATGGAGAGCAATGCCATTAATGCCTGTTTAATAGCTGTTATCTGGTATAAGAGTGGGAAAGAAGGGGACTGATTTTCACCAGTTCTCTCCCATTGTAGACCTCTGCTTCATTTCCTCTCCATTCCCCAGGCAGGATTTCAGGGGGCGTACAGGCTGGAGCAGGCGGAAGGGTCAGAAAGTTTCCTTCTATGAGCACTGTTGGGCTCTCATTGCATAAGACTGAAGCCACTGAAAACATCTTTTTTAAAGAAAAGTCAAATAGTTTCTCATAAGTGTGTTAAAAACATTCCAAAACAAATTACAGGCTAGCTTTTCTTTTAGTTTTTTCCCCCTGCCAGTTTAACAGTATTCTTTGTAAACAATTTGAAGGGATCTTATTTGAATCAGCTTGTACTCAGCTGGATTTTGCTTTTAACAATAACTTGTGTTTTAATAAGCTGGTGCCCAGAGTTTGTGCCATGCTGCTTCAAAGAGATAGCAAGGCTATGAGGAAGATCAAAGCAAAATGGTCATGGGATCTTAACTATTTGACAGAAGAAGAAACAGAGAATTATACTAGCGCAGTTTCTATTTTTTTCTGAAGAATGATTCACTTTGATTTCCTATGAAGAGTTTACATCACTTCTCTAGTCAAAAAGTTCCTTTTTCTTGTGTAGCAGAGTTTTTTAAAACTCTGAAGACTTCTTTATTGCCTTAACAAAATGTTCTCACATGCTGGGGGACTACAGATCACTGGTCTCAGATGGAGCAGAAAGACTGATGGGGTGATGTGTGCCAATTAGACCTCTATCAAGTGTTTTCACTAGAGCTTTTTCAGTTACTTTTTAAAATAAGGCAGGTTCATTTCCCACCTGAATACTAAAACACAAGAAACATCCACAACTCTCTCCCTTCATCTCCACAGTGTGTCCTATTTGCCCAGTTCTGGGACAAGAACATCCAACCACGCCCATTACAGCAAACCAAAATGTTCCTTCAGACTTAGACAGGTGTGTGTGTGTGTGACATCCTTCTAAGGCCACTGAAGTCAATGGACATACAAAGGCGTAAAAGTGTATGGAAACAGAGAATGAGACTGGCTGACCGTTAAAGGCAGAGGAAGAGACTGCCAGTGGAATATCAACTGAAATTTGTACATGGGGAGAAATGGAAGGCAGGAAGAAAGATAAATCTAACATTTGAGGGCATCTCGGGGCTAGGCCCCCCGACTTACTGGCAAGGCCCCACAACTTCCCATCCAGCCCAGGGCCCCCCAGGTGGCAGAGGGCGCGGGGGAAGGAGCCCGGTATTCCTGCACAGCTGTCTGGTGTGAAGGGCCAGCTACAGTGGCCACACAGAGCCAGACACTACTTCTCTATTTCCCCCAGAAAGTTTATTTTCCCCAGAAAGTATGTGTTGCTGGTGGGCTGCACTGTGCTGTCTGGCGTGAGGGGCTGGCTATGGTGGTGTGAGGGGCTGCTGCAAGGAGGAGACAGCTTGGTAGAGGGCTGGGTGGTGGAAACGACAGAGCAGCTCAGGATGGGAGTAGAGGTGCCCCCGCCCCCAAGAAATTTGAATGCCCCCTGACTAAAAAAAACCCTGGCTATGGGCCTGTTTGAGATGAAGCTTCATTGGAAGAAAGGAATGGGCAGAGGCTCTTTCCTCGCTCAAACAACCATTTTTATCATGAATTCATCTACAATTCCAAAATGGATGTACAGTGGACTTCTGCCCAACAGTACTACAAGTCAGCACCTCTGTGTAATTGTACGCCAGACAATTCCCAAAGATTTGTGAAAATCAGGAATTAATTTGTGGCCAATGTGGAAAATAAGGGGAGAAGGATCTGAGCAACAACCTCTTGAGCTGTGGTTTTTAAAAAGATTTTTAAAAATTAACTAGCGACACCCAAGTCTCCACTAAATACTCAGATGCACTGTTGTATTGAGGTCCCTGGTGTAGGATGCAGCTTTTCAGCAGTCCAGATGCCAATGAGTAATAAAAGCTATTGTTGCTCTTGTGGCTGCCAGGTGGGGAATGGGACAGGTTAAAGAAAGGGGGAAGCTGCAGTTGTGGGGTGAGATAGCATGGGGTAAGTTCCTTGTGAATTGGAGTTGGACTTCAGTGGTGCTTGGGTTGAAAGTCTAAGACTTGGTCTTACAATACCCCTGAATTGCAGATTTTGATATCATTGACAATGATTACGTGATGCAATACTATTTACCTTCCATGTCATATCCATAGTGTCAGTCCCAGAAGACCCTCCCCTCTGCTTGCACCTACCTCTCCACCTACCCAACCACATGCCCCACCATTGCTGTCCCCTGGCCACTCATGAATGCTCTGCCTGACCAAACTTAGACCAATTTCCTACGAAGTGCTGCTTTGGCATTGTTTTTCCCTTTGCCCTGATTGCGTGCTTGAATTTCCCACTATTTGCCCTGCACTGCATTTTGATGCGCGGCTTTGCCCGAATTCCCCTGCAGCTTCAGTGATCCTAAAAAAAAAACATGATCACTGAAGCCACGGGGGAATTCGGGTGAAGCCGAGGGTCAGAATGCAGTGCAGGGCAAATAGTGGGAAATTCAAGCACACAATCGGGGCAAAGGGAAGAATGATGCCAGAGCAGCACCTCGTGGGAAATCGGCCTTACAGTTACCTGCACCACCTGCAGCTTGGGTCTTTGGTGGCCGCTCAGCTTCAGAGTATGCTGATGCCAGCCCTGGATTTTTTACTGTTCCCTCCTGTCATGTGTGGGGTGGGGTGTGCACACCTCCTTCCCCTCTGATCTCTGTGTCTTTGACATACTATTCTCCATCAAGTGACTCCTCTGTCTCCAACATTTTCCTGCACATCGGTAGCATAATAATATCATTTTATTTACTTAGTGAGATATTCATACCCTTTTTTCCTCCCCCAGTGTGGCTCCTTCATGGCTGACAACACTGTATCAGAGCATTAGGGGAGAGGGGATGGGATATAAATTTGATAAAATAAAATAAATACAACATCGTTCTCCCCACCCCCATTTTATCTTCACAACAAGCCCTTGTAAGATACATTTTATGTAGCACTGCAGCGTACACAAACCTTACAACAGCTCTTTAAGATAGGTCACCATTGTTATGCCTATGTGCAGGGACAGAGAAACAGTGGTTTACCTAAGGCCATATAATGAATTTTTTGGCTAGAATAGTATTTGAACCAGAGACTTTGCCACTCTGCTGCAGTACAGTAGAGGATATGATAGATTGGGAATAGTCATTGTTATATATGGCACTGTATTGTGAAAATTCAATACTAAGAGTAGAGGAAAAAGTAATTTGTAATGTGAACTTATGTTTTTGTTTTCCAAAATACTCTGCCTTTGCGTTTTCCAAAAATAATAAAAACATGCTACAAAAATATAAGCATGCTTGCCTTATATAGAATTATTTAACACACTGTCACATCTTTGAGACACCTTGCCTTGAATCCTCCAGAACATTTCTGCAAAGGGGGGGGGGGCTCTCTCTCTTCTGCAAAGGGGGGGGGGTCTTCTGCCTTCCAGGAGCACATTCTGGTAGTGGTGTTTTAGGCTGTAGTGGAGAGAGAGGGGTAGAAGTAATGTTCTGCTGATGGAAATCCTTCCTGTTTGTGGAAATCCTCTGGTGGATCCAAGCCATTTTCATTTAATTAAAAACACCATCAGCTTTTTTTTGGGGGGGGGGTCTAAAAAGCAAAATGTGTGATTACTATTAAACTGAATTGAGTTACAGAAAAGATTGTAAAGTAAGAAAAGGGTTAAAAAAACAGAAATATATATAATTATTTTCAAGAAATGCTGTCCCCCCCCCCCTTGTTTAATTCACATACATGTGCACTGAAAAGTTTTTGCATGATTATGAACCAGGCAGATTGCATTTTGATGCCTTAGAATTTGCATCCCATAATTGCATTTTAGCAAATTAATTGTGTTTAATTTGTTATTCAGACTAAGAGCAGAACCTTCACCAAATAGTGCTCTTGAGCAGAGTTTAAAGCAGGAACTGTCACTTTAAGATTAATATTCTTGGTACCTAAAGGTGAAAGGATAATGAGTCCTCAAATTAAAAATCTAAATTGAGGAAAATTCTTTCTAGACTTTTGTATTTATTCACCTTTGTCCCTTTAATGAAAGGCAAATACGGTTCCATTAATAAAATATCCCTTCTCTAAGATGATCTTTATTATTCCCATTTTTTCCATTTTTGGTTTTTGCAAAACAATGTGATAACAAGAATTAGATTATGCTGAGCCATATTCATTATCAGTATTCAGTGACATTGGCAATGACAGTGTTGCCACCAACTTACTTCCTCATTATATATTTATACATATTGTGAATATTTTATTAAAATTTAAATTTGTTAACGATTCGTCTAGGTAGAAAGGACGTGACCAGAGCATAAAGACTGGGATGAGGAAGGAGAATGTAAAACGAGCTTTACACACAATATCTCGTACAATCATCCATTACATTTCCCCAAACCCCTAGTCTAAGAATTTCATGATAGATGCATAATTTTTAACCTTGGTTTTGCAATCAGTGAAGAATTACAGTTTAAATAAAGACACAAAACAAAAAGATTGTTTACATTTTTTTAAAAAAATTACATTGTGATTTCAGTTGTGCCTTTTAATGGTGATGCTTCCATACTAGCCTTTAGTCTTGCTTACCAAAAACTTCATGAACATTTCAGCGGAAATTCTATCCACTCTGGAGACATGTAGCTTATTCAGGGAACTTTTCAGTGTCAGAATACAAAGTCAGTCCTGCATGATATCCTGTTTGGTGAGCATAAGTTCACTGTGAAGATTAGCCTCCAAGCAGGATTCAGCTCCTTGGACATAGGGGGTGGATTCATTTTGTTTTTCATTTCTGATTTTCTCTGATGTCACTGTGAACATTTTTTTTTAACCATGCAACTAAGCTGTACAATGCAACCATGCTTTAGCAACAGCGCTCCGTCAATGGGAGAAATCATGTTAAGAATCAACACAAAGAACAACACCCTTTCATTGGTTTTGTTCTGAGAGAGTTTCAGCATTTCAAATGAGTCAATGAACTATGTAAATATTCTAGATCAAAGCATGCTGAAGCTGTGTGGCACCTCAAGCTGAATTAGTCTTAATTTTATATTTGTGATAAAAATCAACTTAAGACATTGCTTGAGATTCTAGGCAGCATGACAGTAAAGTGAAAATGTATGTGTGTTTACTACTCTGCATCATTCCTAGGGAAAATAGATGCCACAATTTCTAAGGCTGTAACCAAAGAATATGTTATGAGTCTCACCTGTTTTCCACACGGGGGCAGACTCGAGTAGTTCCCCATTGCCACTATGGTTGCTGATACAGCACAGTCCAACAGAGGGCGATTCTGCATCTAGCATTCAAGCCACACCTTCTCAACTGGGAGGAAAAAGTGCAGCTCAAAGCCACATTCAAATACCTTGGGGGCAATGCTGAAATGACTGCAAAGTCACCCCTAAACGACCATAAAATGGCCATAAATCTATGCAGAAGGTTCAGTAAAAGGCAGTGAAAGGTTTTCTGAATTACCACCGTGTTATTTATTTGAAGATCTAAAGAGAAAGGCATATCTCTGCAACCAAAGGGGACAGAGACTTACTTGTTTATATATATATATATATATATATATATATACACACACTTTTTTCCTGCCATAGAGAACAATGGAGGGAATGGGGGCAACCTGTTTGGGGGCCCGTAGAATTGAACCCCCTGGTCGAATCTTCTTGAAACTTGGTGGGTATTTCAAGGAGAGTCCCCAGCAGCTACCCTGCATGTTTGGAGCCTGTCCCTCAAACCCCTCCCCTCCAGCTGCTTTTAAAGTTGCCACTGAATTTAGCGGCAATTCGGCAGCGGGCCGAATCAGATCAGAGAATCTGATTCGGCCCCTGGCTGCCCTAGTGGCCACTCCTGAGCTGGCAGAGCTTTGCTCCACCTTGCTCTGGCCCCAACGGACCCCTGGGTTTGCCAGCTCCCAGGTGGGGGCAGGGGATCCCCCACTTTGCAGCTGGCCATTGAGGAAAACCCCATGCCCAAAAAGACATCCCTCAGTAACATTGTTGATGCTAGGACATCACTTCCAGAACTGGCACCATCATGTTGGGGCGACACTCTACTTTTAGGGCAAAACTCTATGGTTTGTAGCCATTTTCACCATTGAGTTTTGCTCCAAAAGTAGAGCTTTGCCCCAACATCGCCGACATGATGATGTCACCTCCAGAAGTGATGTCATTGAGTTGACGGCATCACTGGCCACCCTGAAATTCCCCCCAAATCCCCCTTACTGGCATCAGGCAACCCTAGTTGATATGCAAACCTGGCAACCCTAGTTGATATGCTATAAATAATGTGTAAGATGCTAATACACTGTTTAAGTGTTCAGTGTTTCCAAATGTGCTGCTAATCCGATTGGAACAATCTGTGATTGTTTCTGTCCCAATAATACACTCCTTTTTGTTTACTACAAAATTTGCATTTTGTTTTCTATTCTCTCTTTTTTACCTCTCAGGTGGCAAAAAAAAATCCATGTACTAAGGCAGCAAAGGGTTTATGAGTTTGCAGCTGTCTTTTTTTCTGTACAGAATCATCCATCCCTGACCTAGATGGTCCACAGTATACACATAAATTATCATTTCCTGATCATTTAAAATGTTCTAAATAAACAACTTTACACTACACACTTTGAGTGAGTAAAACCTTGTCTTTTAAAAACATTGCATTATTCTAAAACAGAATTATTCTAAAACATTATTCTAAAACAGAAAACATTTCATCGTGTTTTTCTGCCCAGAACTCCCTGTAAATTCTTCTTTTATTGGGAAAAATTGGGAAAAGTCCCCAGGTTCCCCCACCCAGGCTTTCATATATTTACTTGCTTTACATGATACATTATATTGCAAAACTAAAAATAAGTCAAGTTAGTGTTGCCAAATTCCACCCAGGCCACCACCAGTGAGGGATAAGGGTGCCGTAGGGTTGCCAGATATAGGTTGGGAAACTTCTAGAGATTTGGGGATGAAGCCCAGAGACCAGGAACCTCAGGGAGGAACAATGCCATTGAGTCCACTCTCCAGAGCACGGCTGGCCAAACTGCAGCTCGGGAGCCACATGCGGCTCTTTCACACATATTGTGCGGCTCCTGGCAGGGCAGCTGGGGAAGCGAAGAGGAGGCATACTTTTTCTCCCTCCCACCATTTGTTTCCTTGTTTCTCTCTGTCTCTTCCTGTCTCTCTCTTTCCTTCTACCTTTCATTCTTTCTTCCCACCTCTCTCTCTTAGAAAAATATCATTAGCAAACCGATAAATATCATTGAACAAATAAATATCACTATCAATATCTGTTTTTACCCCCATTCATTTTTATTTTTGGCCATCTCATTTAATGTTAATAAAAAGCAAATTTGCATATTTTTAAATAAAAATGTTTGTGTGATATTTGTTCATATCTTGTGACTCTCAAACATCTGACTTTATTCTATGTGGTTCTTACACTGAGCAAGTCTGGCCACTCCTGCTCCAGAGCGTCCATTTTCTTCAGAGAAACTGCTATTCATCATCTGGAGATGAGCTGTGATTCTGGGAGTCCGCAGCTCACACCTGGAGGCTGGCATCCCTAAGTCAAGGGCTTGTTTTTACTCATCAATATATGACAAATACAGATAGATTAGCATCTACCCCCGGAACGTGTCGGGCCTTGAATGCAATGTTTTTCTGCAAGCACTGTAGCGTGAAGGCCCTGACCAGTGCCATAACCCTGGGAGACTTTGACATCAGAGAGTTAATTACATGCACTGTGGATTGGTTGTCACACCAGAAAGGGACTGTATGATTGGCCAATTCATCGGACCAAATCCACACTGCTGCAAAAATTCCAGGAAGGTAAGATCTTTGACCCAGCCTGCCTGAAACCAATCCGCCAGCCAATCCCGAGCACACCAATGTCCCCTAAAGTATACCCCAAAGTTGGAGGAACCTGCTACATCTGATGAAATCTGCAGCTCCGCCTCTAGCAGGAGTTTCTCACGCCAAAGGGACACTACACTGTATGACTCCAGAAATTGTTGCCATACAAGGAGGTCATCCCAAATCCCCCTGATGACCCTGGTCCTATGGTGTGGAAGATGGAGGCCCCTCATCGACTCACAGAGTCTCCTTACAAAAGCCCTGCCAGGCGCCACAACCTTGCATGCAAAATTTAGGTGGCCTGTTAGCTGCTGCAATTCCAGCAGTGTAATCTTAGATTGTGACCTTACTGAGTCCACCCGCGTTTGCAATGCTGTTAATTTGTGGCAACCGGCAGCACTGCCCCACTGTGTCAATTTCTATCCCAAGATAGCTGGGCCCTCAGTTTTAGAGGGACGCCCAGTTCCCCTGCTAGGCCAATGAAACTGGACAGCAGAAACTGACACTGTCCAGTACCCCTCCTCCCTACCAAAAAGAAATCATCCAGGTAGTGAGCCATACTGCTGAGTCCCATCCTGTATCTCAAGACCCATTCCAAAAATGAACTGAACTTCTCAAAAGCAGCACAGGACACAGAGCACCCCATGGGAAGGGCCCGATCCATGTAGAACCTACCCTCAAAGGCAAATCCGAGTAGCTCAAAGTCCTCTGGGTGGACTGGAAGGAGGCAGAAGGCTGACTTAATGCCACACTTTGCCAACTCCGCCCCCTTGCCACAGAGGCGGACCACCCGCATGGCCTGATCAAAGGACATGTATCTAAGAGAACATAACTCATCTGGTATCGCGTCATTCACCGACTCCCCACGCGGGTAGGACAGGTGGTGAATGAGGCGATATTCACCAGGTGCCTTCTTGGGCACAACTCCCAATGGGAAAACTCTCAAAGTACTAACTGGGATACAAGAAAAAGGACCTAATACCCTGCCTTCCCAGCACTCCTAGGCGATCTTTTCCCCAACTATATGCTCCATCCCAACAACTGATTTCAAATTAGGAGCTAGATAGGGTGCCCTCAACCGTTGGAATTGTATTCTAAACCCAAACTTTAACCCCTCCAATAGATAAGTGCAGTCATGGCTCTTTGGGTAACAACACAACCAATGCTCTAAAACTTCCAGCTTAACTGGGCTGGGACCCTTTGTCAGGAGGGGGTTGAAGTTACCTCCTCCACCGGAATGCTTACCTCCTTTGCCACCCCCCCTGGCCTTTTGGCCTGGGGCAACTCAAGAAGGCATGGGGGCCAGCACACAGCAGGCACTCATAGCGGAAAGAACATGCCTTGCAGCCACAGGTTCCTTGAGAGGTAAACTCCCAGCAAAGTGGGCATCGCTGAAACGCCTGCCCCACCTGGGTGCGGGTACCTGTTTGTAAATGAGCCCTCTTTACCAAGTGACTGCTGTGTGATTTCTCACCCCCAGATGCCCTATTTGGGGACATAATTTGCAACCACAAATTGGGGTTGATCTTATCCCACTGCATGGATGGGTTCATGGCTGCCTGCATTCTGAACGCCTCATCATACTGCGACCATGCCAGGCTCGGGAAGTCTGTAAAGGCCTTGTAGATGATGTCCATACATTGGATCATCGCTGAAGCCCGCCACAGCTGGTGCCTCACTATGACCGCCACATAAATGAGTAATCCCAGGTACCAATTTGCCCATGTCCTGTCCACTACGCGCTGCTTTAAGCGCCCTTTTCCTCGATCATCCAGATTGTCCTTATCTTTTTTCTTTATTTCACGATACAGTAAACTAAAAACGTCCACATATTCACCTTTAAGGATCTTCTCCTTGGTGACAATGGACAGATGGTCACCCAAGGGGAAATCTGCATCCCTGCTAGGCATTGCCCCCACAGGAACAGCTTCATATGAAGCCACCCCTGGATACTGAAAACCCAAGCCAGGATGTGGGTAGCCCAAGACCAGCCACATTCCGTGGTAAGGGAGTGGAGCCCCGAAATTAGTGTACTGCGTCCCAGTGACTGGCAACATGTGCGTGGCAGATCCTGATGGACCCTGCTGGTATGGTCCCCAGGGCCACCATGCCCCATCTTTACCCAAGCTCTCCTCCTTACCCTTCTGCTGGGGGGGGGGGGGCTCTGTACACCTCCACCTGCTGGTCCCCATCGCCATGCCCCTGATAACTTGGTGCAGCTCCTTGGCCATCCTCAGCCACATCTGATCCCTTCCGGTCCTCCAAGAAAGCTAATCGAGCTAGCACCTGTGCTTGAAATGACACATTAGCATCCCCCTGAGCTTTAAACCCACCAGTTCCCTTGGATGCCAAACCTTTCTCCTTCTCTAATGCCTCCAGCCTCTGAAGAATGGCAGCATTCACAGGGTCCTCATCCTCCTCATCTGATGGATGAACCGGGATAGGTGGCACTGGACGTCATTTTGGGGCAGGTTGCTTCCTTTTTGACTTACCCTGACCCTTCCGTGAGGCCATAGCTGCACCGACAAATGCAAACACACGGTTTTATGTGACAATTAATTACACTACAATCCCGTGCGTCCCAATCTAACTTGCAGGTAACTGGGGAGATGTCGCTAGGAGTAGGGTGGTCTGCCTCAACACCACATGGGCCCTAACCCCTCTTCAATGAAGTGCTTAAAAATGGCTGATTGTTAAATGAAATAAAATGGCCACTGACCATGAGGCAGGACAACCTCAACAAAATTGCCACTGGGAAGTGACCTACCCAAGATGGCCGCCACCCCAGGCACCTAGTTATTCAGTCTCCCTAAGTTGCCCTGCCCAAGATGGCCACCGCTAAGAAAACCACAAGGAGATGGCTGACCTTCCCGGCCCTCTTAAGATGGCCGATGTAACTGCCACCCACACCAGACTAGAAATGGGGGTGGGGGAAGGTCCTCCGAAACAAGCAGCCACCCAAATTCCTGCCACAAAGGCTCACCAGCCGACTGTGCAGCCTCCACCCACAATGCCAAGTCGAATGAGACGGGAGCCCCTAAACCCCACCACACGGAGCGAGTTGTCGCCACCCCATGGGGCCCTGTCACTGCCCGAAGCCCAACCAACCCGTATCCTCCAAAGCCTCCAGGTGCCTCCTCGCGCTCCGCTCAGCACCGCCTACAAGCCTCATCACCCAATGCAACCCTGCTCGACAAGGCTCCCTTGCCCCGAGGTCATGGCAGCCATCAGGAGCCGGATCCCGATGCTACGTGCGCCGCTGTCAATTTCTGGCCACTGCCCACCACGTTAGGAGCCACCACCGCCCTGAAATGGGCTTTACCGCCATCTCTGGGCTGCCGTTGCCTCCCGTCACGGCCCCAACGCTGGGAGCTCCCTCTGTGTTCTGCTGCCTTCAGAGCGGGGAGCAGGGGACTGCCGCTGCCGATACGCCGCTCGCACCGCCAGCTCCACGCCGAAGAAGGGGCCAAAGGGCAGCAGAAGCTCGGGTCAAAGGTAGGCCTTCCGATGCTTCTCTCTCTGCATCCTCTGCTCAGGCTGAGCACGCGGAGCAACTGTTGGAGGCTTTATGCCAATAAAAGGTATTTGTTGTCATTGTCAACTGTTGGAGGCGGGAGCGAGGCACCACTTCTTCAAAGGCAAGCCCTGCCCCTGCCTGCTCCAAGATGCGTGTGAGTGCCTCGCTGTTGCTGCCCTCTCTCTGTCATGCAGAGAGCCCCCGAGAGCCATGGCATTGCCGGGCACCTGGGAGCCCAGAAAACTCTGTAATTAGGGTCGCCAGCTCTAGCTTGGAAAATTCCTCACGATTTGAGAGTCCTTCCTGGGGAGGGCAGAGTTAGGGGAGGGCAGGGAACTTAGAAGGGATGTGATGCCACTGAGTCTGCCCTCGGAAGCTGCAGTTTCCCTCCAGGGGAACGGATCTCTGTAGTCTGGGGATCAATTGTAATTTTGGAAGAACTCCAGGCTCCACCTGGATGTTTATAGTCAAATCAAGAATATGTATATTTTCCTCTGAGATTTACCTGCATCTTTGAGATCATTTAGGGTTTTCTTTTCCAATAAACAGTCTACATTTTAAAGACAGAAGCGTCAATTGTTTTGTTATTCACAACATAGTGCGTACAACACAGTACATTTCATGTCAGCAGGTTACAGTTCCGGATTTCACTCACCATAAAGAATGCTTACTGAAGAAGAGCACATTATGTCCTTGTGAAGCACTTAAGTAAACACTTATCTTTGCTTTGATTGATTTGGTTTGATGTGCTAATAAATACATGAGCCATTTTCCAGGATGTTCAAAGCCTTTATAAAGCTTTAAAACTGTGAATTGGTGGCAGAGTTTAAATATGCAAAGGAAGTGGAACACTGACTGTTTAGAGAAAAATAGGTAGGTTTATTAAAGAAGAACAAATTGTTATAGAGCCTAAACTAACTAGTCTAACTGCTGTGAGAGGAAGCTCTGAAGGAGCAAGAAGTCTCCAGAAGAGCCGATCAGGAGACATCAATGACACAATTTGAAATAGCGGGAAGTCCCTAGTCCAGCTACGCTAACTACCAGTCCTGCAGCTGTCCCCCTGTAGGGTGATCTTCAGATCTTCTTCATAAGGCTGCACTATAGACCTTGCATATTCCAACATGAATAACATTCTATAAAGAAAAGTAGAAGCATAAAATGGTCTGAAGCTCAGGTGGGTCTTCTTATGCAGTACAGTTTACACTGAAAGTATCACGGCTCGTAAGGCACTGTTGCGTCTCCTGCTCTCCACACGCTGATTTTACCTCCTTGATGGAACCAAGTTTTCAGCATGGTTTCACTATTTAATTGTGAGAGATGTTGCTCAGGTAGACAGCTTTTTTCTCGCAGGTTTGCTGTTCCCAGACTGTTTGTAGGAAAAGATAAGGAATTTAATTTTGGAATTTAATTAGAAAACGAATTTGCAACATAATCAGTAGTGTATGTTGCTTGCCGTTTCCCCCTACCACAAAAGGAAGATATAAAACCACACTCTAAATAAGCACTGGTGATGGTCACAAGCTCCCAGTGAAAAGCATGAATATTCAGAACATCTGAATTAACTGATGTCACTCTGACAGGAATATTTCAAGACCGTGAAGCACATGTTGAATGCCAAGACGGAGGCAGCTGGCCACCAGTGCAGTTAGGGCAGGGCTGGCCCATTTCCTATGGACATTCTGCAGGGGAAAACAACACAAGACCCTTCACAAGACACAGACAGCATGGCAAGCATGCTGGAGTCCATAGCTCCCTGGCAACATCTGCAAATCAGGCAAGAGCAGCCAATGATGCTTCTGTGAGTGGCATACACAGACAGACAGCAGTCAGGGAGGGAAGGCCCAGCATCAACACAATCTCAACAGAGGCACATGGCCTGAGTTGTGCCCCCCAGCTCATAGGGGAAGGGCACCCATGTGGCAGACAGGACACCCACCCCTTCCCCAGCAAGGGCCTGATGGGCAGCAAAAGTGCTACCCACACACAACCATCTCTGCTTCAAGCCCCACATACCCATCCCCTGAAGTAAAAAGAGAAACAAACAAACAAAAAAGATGGAAGCCAACCATGAACCCATAACCCTCTCTCACCCAAGACCAGCATCTTAACCACTGGGCCAAGGGGGAGATTCACAGGAGGTTTAGGTCAAATCTACATCTGACTTTCCTGCTGGAATCATTCTGTTGTTGTTTTTTTAAGTCTATACCTGTTTCTAGTTTCAAACCATACTTGTTCTAGTTTAAAAATCACCATCTACATTTGTTAATTGCCCTCCTGTGGTCAAACTGGCATTATGCTGCTTTAAATAGATCCTGTTGCTTACTGCTCTTCAAACCCAGGGAAAAAAAACAAAGGCCTTTTTCCCACTCACATTGTGCCGGCGTTCTGCCTCCGTTTGTCCCGGCGCTGGGTGTCAATTTCACACCCTTTGCTGCGGTGCGTGTGTTAATATGGGGCTTCGCACCATTTTCTCCGCACCTTCGGTAAACCTAAAAAAAAAGGTTTACCGAAGGAACGGAGAAAATGGCTCAAAGCCCTGGATTAACACGCGCGCCGCAGCAAAGGGTGTGAAATTGACACCCAGCATCAGTGTTCCCTCGAAGCTGAGTTAGTGTGAGCTAGCTCACAGTTTTTCAGCCTCCGGCTCACACGTTTTTGTCTTGGCTCAGGAAGGATGGCTCCAGAGCAAACTAATTTATGCAGTAGCCAAATTGCTCTCTCACAACTTTAATGCCAGTAGCTCAAAAAGTAGAATTTTTGCTCACAAGACTCCACAGCTTAGAGGGAACATTGCCCAGCGCCGGGACAAACGGAGGCAGAACGCCAGCACAATGTGAGTGGGAAAAAGGCCAAAGTGAAATTTGAACCCAGTGTGAAATGAGTGTAGGAAAAGACAACAGTCAAACTACTTCAGAGGGAAGGTGTAGATTTGGCCTTAGACAGCAAGCGTTAGGCACTCCGGTGAAGTCCCAAAGTTACCATACCAGCCACATACGGCCAGGCAAAAACCATTGCACAGGCTGGCATGACTCTAGGGAAAGATAGTGAGTTAGGGTAGCTGGATTCCCATCCTTGCTTACCTGTCAGTGCATGATCACCCCTTTGGCATGAAGGTTCAGTGATAGGGTACCTGTTAGAATTCTGAAATGAGACACATCAGCCACACATTTTGGACTCTGCCCTTGGGGGTTAGTGCTAAGTGCTCCCCCAGTAGTACTAGCAACACATTCTGTGCTTCTCCTCCCACCCTGCAATGCTGCACACTCTCAGTCTGCATGGCAGGGAGCTCTGAGTCTTCTGACATGCATCCTACCGAATGAATGATAGGGCATCCTGGCTGGGGTTTATGTACTGCTGGGGGAGCAGCAATTGGGTGCTAGGGAGGGGGGTTGACTGCCTGTCAGAATCTGCTGATTCAGACATAGTATTTTCCCAGTTCTGACAGTTGTGCCTTGTTCATTCTCTCTTGTCATATCTTATTATTATGTATGTCTTTAAGGTTACCATGTATGAATTTGTAGATGCCATATTGTAGTGCCTGACCAGGCCTGGGTTTTTGTAACTGTTAAAGCGGGAGGGTGACACCTGCATTGCATGGGAACAATGGGCCTCTCACACCATTTGCCTCCGCATTCCATAGACCCGGCTGGGACTTCAAGGGAGGATGCGTCTCATCTCTTATCACATGCAAAAGCCTTGAGGCCATTGATTGTTATGTGAACTGGTAACATCTGAGGGGTCTGGTTTGGGAAGGGAATTTACAGCTTGACACCTCACTTTCTTTCCTGTGAGAACCAAACGGTCAGGATCCCGTTTTGCCCGCCAATTTTCCCCTATAGTGATTGGCTACCTATGGGTAATTCAAACTCCTTGGAATGGTATAATAGACCTTCCTGTATTATCTGTCTCATCTCTGACAATAATCCGAGAAGCTGTACTAATGTAGAGACTGGAAATAAAGAACTCTGGTTGACCAACCAAGATCTGATCCTTGACTACTTTGCGCAGAACTCTCACACTGCCTCTGGGAAGAGAGGTGATTTGTTGCAGCTGTAGTTGGCTTCCTGTGCTCCAACATGGCTATTGGGCAGGCTGCACAGGGGCACTGGGCCATTCCTATTGCATGGGCATCTGTTTTTTTGCTGGTGAAACTTCCTGCCACTGTTGGTAGCTGGAGTGGTTGAGGGAGCTGAGTAACCCCTGCCGTACACCCCAGCCTACCCCGTTCCAAGACAGCACAGGGATTTATGCCAGCAGCCCATTTCCAGATGGTTGTAGAATGGCAGCAACTGGGCACTGCACCAGAACATCTGCTTATACAGGCAGAAATGTGCCCATTTCCCCTTTTGGGATTTGCCCAGTAAAGCAAGACATATTTTGTTTTGATTTGTGATTTGATAGTGACCTTGAGAGACCAGTGGTGCAACTCAGTATAAGGCCACATTCGGCGAAAAAGGAAATATTTCTCTCCCCCATTGATATACCTTGTAACAAAGCCTCATTTTGACTTCCTTATTCTTTTGAGCTGTTGATTTGGCTAGCTGGCAGAATGCACAGGACTTCCGTAACAAAGTGGATTGGGGGCCCGTTTGCTTTCATGTCGTATTTTCAGTATGAATGATTTAAAAAGTAATTACATAGATAAAATCCATTGCAAGCCTCTGTAAAATGTCCCTCATAACCATATTCACAGTAATATGAATAATACCACGGAACGTAATGGCAATATATGTAACATAGTGTATACCAGGTGGGGATATTTATTTTTCCTTTCTATATATATGTATTCCATCCTAGCATTAATGGTTGTCATATATCAGGGCTGTGTGGGGAAAGAAATGCAGAATTGAAGTGTCAAGATCCTGCTGAATAAGACATGTAAACTGTGCCAAATCCAGACATGCCGGTGAATGAATGGGAAACTAAGGATGTGACCCTTAGGAATTAACTTAGAGATCCAAATTTCTTCAGGGCATGCTTCGTAACTGTCACTCATCACAAGGGATGCCCTTGATTTGAATCCAATTTTCACTCCTGCCCACATAGAATTTTAACTCCTGCCCACCTAGAAAGACTGCTGGCTTACCAGGGCAATTATAAATTATTTACAGAAGAGCTGGGCTAGGCAACTAAAAAGTTAGGAAATAGTATAGAAAATAAATAAGTTAAGTTTGTTATTCTGGAAATTTATGCTTGAGTAATGTCTTGTAATGCAATCCTATATGCACAGTTGTTCCAGCAGAAGCCCACTTAAATCAATAGGACCATTTTGTCAGTCTTCTATAGTATTTGACTTTGGAAACCTGTAAAAAAAAAATAGGCTGCTTGCATAGAAGTTACTTAATAAGTACAAGCTTCTTCACAAAGTCAGATATCATGTCCAAGAACACAGAACTGATCTACAGTGTTTCATGAACTGCTGTCTGCCCCCACTGTTATGATATGCACCAATTCACTTCTGAAAGCTGGGAGACTTTCCAGGGAAGCTTGTAATATGAGATGAGTCTGTTGGTCCAGAAAGCAAAAACAAAGCAAATAAACCTTATTGTGTTAGATGGTGTATAAAGCTAAGACATATCTATACGGTTTGGAAAAGTGTTATCATTACTTGGAATTGGAACATCCACATACGCTGGGCCCCTGTGAGCCCACTGGCAACTCAGAGAGAAGTACCAGAGCAGCTCCAAGTCTTCTTGGATATCTCATCTGCTCTAGACCCTTTTCAGTCTGGCTTCAGGCCAGACTATTGGACACACAGCACTGCTAGCTTTAGTTGACTACCTCCATCTGAATATAGATAAACGACATGCCTCTCCGTTGCTCTTATTGGATTTATCTGCAGCCTTTGATACAGTAGATCATGCCATCTTGCTGAAATGCTTGGAGGCAGAAGTAGGTAGGGGATGGGCCTTGAACTGGTTCAGATTGTTCCTCATGAACTAGACTCAAAGAGTAGCTATTGGAAGCCAGTTATGACCAATGTGGGACCTATCTTGTGGAGTTCCACAGGGCACTATTCTATCCTCCATGCTTTTCATTTTCTATGTAAAGTCCTTAGGTCAAATCATTTGCAGTTTGGAGGTTGGTTGTCATCAATATGCTGACAATACCCAACTCCATATAACCTTATCCATACTGTTATCTGTAGTTTTTACATGTAGGAAGACTGATAAGCAACTGTCTTTGTTGACATTTGAGACCATGGTAGGATAGGAAGAATGTGGAAATTTCATTGGGCTCTGGTAGCCTATCGATGTGGGAGTCATTTCAGATATTTGCAAAAACAAACCTAGATTTATTACTGAAAGTTCACTTGGTAGAAGCCACAGTGAGGCAATTCCATCTTCCTAATGAATATATGGTATATGCATTTGAAAAACTGTGTTTACTACATGTGTTTATTGAAACCAGGCCCCCCTAGGACAGCGACGGTGGTGTAGTTAGTGTTAAAATGTTAGGTGTAGGTATAACAAGCTAAAAAGTGGGGGTCACAGGTATTAGACAAGAAAACCACACAGATAACACTGTGACACAAATGACATTTGATAACAATTATATTACTTTTCCAAAATAGCAATTTGATCAACCTACTTAACTTTACAATATTACAAAATTACAATATTACAATGAGCACCCGGTTTAAACTCATTCCCACAGTAGTCTTCCTCAGGAGTAATTCATTATTGTATTTTGTAAGGAGGTGTCAGCTTCTTGATCCAGTTCAAAAATATATATAGGAGCAAACTTCTTAGTTTCTTCAAAGTATCCTAGAAAAAACCATGGTAATTAATAAAGCAACATGAAGCTGAATGGAACCCAATCATTATGAACTATAATGTATTATTATTTATATATTTATTGTAACTTTATATGGTTCCTTTATGTGTGTTTATATTGGGAGCTAGCCAATGCTCTCTAGGTGCATAAAACCTCCTCATGCTGGCTGATGCCCTTCATAACAATCCATTATTCTGTAGTAGCACACCAATCCTATCATTTTCCCCAGCAATAAGCCTTCAATGTTTTGGCTGGCAATTGCTTTCTACATTGAAATGAACCCTAACTCTATAAAGGTTGTTCTCATTAATCCCATACAGCTGCACGCTGAACAACTCCTTCTTAAAGTTGCATCACATATATTGGGCTGCAACCTCTTAGTATATTTCCTATGAATTGGGTGTAGGTATAAAACATCTTAGGTGGATAGATAGATAGATAGATAGATAGATAGATAGATAGATAGATAGATAGATAGACAGACAGACAGACAGACAGATAGATAGATAGATAGATAGATAGATAGATAGATAGATAGATAGATATGCATGTATGTATGTATGTATTGTTTACCTCACAAGTTGCCTGTTGTGGGGAGAGGAAGGGAAGATGATTGTAGGACAGAGAAAACTGGGATATTTATTTATTTATTTATTTATTCACATTTTTACAAAACCCAACTCTTCTTCTACTACTACACATTTGTATGCTGTCCAGAGAAATTATACTTCAGCCCTATCTAGCTTACTCTACCCTTTCAATGAGCTCAGGATCATGTTCACAGTTCACCCCTTCTTTCACAACACTCTGACCGGTTTCCCACAAGCGCTGCCCTGGCGTTGGGTCCTCCGTTTGCCCCGATTGCAGCTTCAATTTCACACTATTTGCCACAGGGCGCATTTTGACCCGGGGCTTTATGCGATTTCTTCCGCGGCTTCAGTGAACCTGTTTTTTGAGGATCACCAAAGCTGCGGAGGAAATCATGAGAAGCCCCGGGTCAAAATGCGCCCTGCGGCAAATAGTGTGAAATTGAGGCTGCAACCAGGGCAAATGGAGGACCCCATGCCAATGCAGCGCTTCTGGGAAATCAGTCTCTATGAAGCTGGTTAGGCTGAAAGAGTATGATTGGTCAAAGGTCAACCAACGAGCCTCAGGGTTGAATGAGGATTTGAATCTAAGTTTCTGTAGTCCTTTGTCCAGTTCTGTAACCACAGTACCACACTGTGTCTCTTTGGGCTTGGTTTCAGGAACACGACTGTTCTGGTTGAATATCTGTAGAACAGCCCCAATACACAAGGCCCATCAGTCTTCATTATGACCTTTCAAAGAGATTCTATTTTATTTCTGTGAATGTAATAATGTACTCTTGTCACTTCTTGCTAGAATTCCTTTGGAAAACTAGCAAAGTAGACTGTAAATAGCAAACCTTAATTTCTAGCCCTCGGGACATGAAGCACTCTCAGTCCACTTAACGTCGGTGGAGATACATGAGCTACTGAAGCTCTTAACGATTTACTTTCTTCTGCTTACTACAGTTGATCATGCTAGTTACAGAAGTGATTCTATTTATCTGCAGCTCCATTAGGAGATCTCTTATTGGTCAAGTTAATACAAGTCATTACCTGACTTGAAAATAATGATTTGCAGCCATAGTAACTCCTAGTAATGTTTGAACAAATGCTATGAATCAGGGACAAAGGTTGTTACTAAATGAATGGCAAAGCATTCTTTATCAAGCCAGAACACTAGTCTTAGTATTTTTAAAAAATTATTTTTATTACTTTAAAAATGAAAGACCTTAGTGCTGTGCAGCACAGTTGTCTTGTAGAAGCTCATATTGAACGTATTAAACCATCCAGTTTGTAAATATAAAAGTAGGTCCCCCCTCCAGTGACGGATTCACAAGCTGATTGAATATTGATTCCACTTAGAAAGTGTTTTTATCATGCAAGAGGGGAAAGAAATGGAGTGCTTCACAAAAAAGAAAGGCTCCTACAATTTCTGATTTCCAAATTTCCTCTAAAAATAATAAATACCCAGAATCTTACAGTCCTCATTATTACTTCATGTTTTATTTCCATATCTTAGGATTGTTAAATGTTAATCTGTGTGGTCAGAAGATACTATGCACACTATGCACAGCCCAAAGATGGGGGGAAAGAATATGAACAAAATGGAGGCAGCATTGCAACAATTGAGTCTCACATGTTACGTGCTCAAATCCAGACTCTGCATTTTGATTAACCGTATGGTGGACTAGATTCCACCACATCTGTCTGTCTGTCTGTCTGTCTGTCTGTCTGTCTGTCTGTCTATCTATCTATCTATCTATCTTCTTCATCTTCAGTTTGGTGTAGCACCAGTTTGGTGAAGTGGTTAGGAGCGCAGGCTCTAATCTTGGAGAAATGGGGTTGATTCCCCACTCCTCCACATGCAACTGCTGGTGTGACCTTGGGTCAGTCAGAGCTGTTCTCTCAAGGGCACTTCTCGAGAGAGCTCTCTCAGCCCCACCTACCTCACAGGGTGTCTGTTGTGGGGAGGGGAAGGGAAAGGGATTGTAAGCCGCTCTGAGATGCCTTCAGTTATTGAAGGGCACGGTATAAATCCAATCTCTTCCTCCTCCATCCATCCGTCTGTCTGTCTGTCTATCAATCCTCTTCTTCATCTTCATCATCATCATGAGTTGGTATCTATAGTTTAATAGTGAAGTTGCCCAGTCTTATATTTTATATTTTAATAGTGAAGTTGCCCAGTCTTTGGATACTTAAATCTGGTGACTGGAGCTGTGAACGAGGAAGACAGATCTTTCTACAAACCTGAAGAGGGGTCCAGATCTGCAGGAAAATGTGAAATCTTTAAAAAAAAAACAAAACCTGGGGGCTTTAAAAAAATCCGAAAATGATAAAAGGAGCACTTGTATCTTGACGCAACAGTTTCCCAGGCAACCACAGTATATCAGGCTGGGTTTTGTCAGTAAAAGGCAGGGGCAGGAGCCAGGGCCCTTTCCAGGCTTATTTTGGCCTTTGAGGAGGACTCATTAGGTCCAGGCCTGGATAGGGTTGCCAGATCAAGGTTAGGAAGTTCCTTGAAATTTTTTGGTGGAGTCTGAGGATGGCAGGGTATGGGGAGGGGAGAGGCCTTAGTTGGACATAATGCCATTGAGTCCATCCTCCAAAGCAGGCATTTTCTCCAAGGAGACAGATCTCTGTTGTACTAAGTTCAGTTGTAATTCTAAGAGGTCTCCAGGTCCTGGTTGGGTCCTCGTAGTGCTGGCGCAGGGCCCACATGAAGTTATCCACGGACTACAGCTCGGGTCCCGGGGGGTTGTGCAGGCTCACGTACCAATCACTCACAGTGTCTCGCAGCTTGGATCCGATGTAGCCCACTCGATCCCTCTCCATAGGGTAGAGGTGCCCCCAGGAGGTGCCCCCTACTTCTTTAGGTGGGAGGTGGGTTCCTGCATACCAACACGTCATATAAATACTAGCTATCTTGTTCCTGTTCCCTCCCCCTTTTCACTCCAAGCTCCCAGGACACTATCTGAAGGCTTCTAGCCTTGAAGGTTATTTTATTGTCGTGGTTTGAATGTTTTGCCTGGGACTTAGCACATCTGGGTCACACAGGCCAAAAGGGGAATGTTTATGCCTTTCGCACCTACGGTGGGAACAAACGGGCCCTCTGTCTTCCCGCATTTTTCTTGTATGCTGATTGGTAGTAGATGTTTAAGCATTCATGTTTGTAGGTATATTAACCCCAAGCCTTCTTTGTATGGCATCTCTAACAAACATTGAGACCTGTTCCAGTATCTGAATAAAGGACTATGTTTTAACCAACAAAGGCCTGATCATTTGCTGATAGCACAGAAGCCTCACAGAGGTAGAGAGGAGAAGCACACCTACCAGGCTGCAAGCTGCACCCCCTGCCAGTTCCCAGATGGGCACGATTTTCCCAAAAGCCTCTTCCTTCTTCCAGAGGAGGCAAAGAGAGTCCCCAGCCTAACAGCTGCAAGGTCTGGCTTGCTGAGAAGGGTTGGCATGTGCTGTGGTGCTTAGAGCTTCAGAGTAGGGTCTAGACAACTGGGCCATAGTTTTCTTAGGCAAACGGAGGGGGAGGAGGTTGGGAGAGAGACAGCTGAAGACAGAGTGCCAATAAAGGTAAGCTGCTGTCAGGAGAGGAGGTAGGGTTGCCAACTCCAGGTTAGGAAATTCCTGGAGAGTTGGGGTGTGGAGCGTGTGGGGTGGTGCTCGAGAAGGGGACGGACCTCAGAAGGGTATAACAACACAGACTATATCCTTCAAAGCAGCCATTTCCTCCAGGGAACCAGGGTTGCCAACTTCCAGGTGAGGGCAAGAGAACACCCAGAATTAAAACTGCTCTCCAGATGACAGAGATCAGTTCTCTTAGAGAAAATGGCTACTTTGGAGAGTGGATTCGATGGCATTATACCCTGCTGAATTTGTTTTCCTCCCCAAACCTTGCCCTCCCAAGGCTCCACCCCCAGATCTCCAAGAATCTCCAGACTTGGAGCTGGCAACTTGAAGGGGAACTGCTCTCTGAAGCTGGGAGATCTGTTGTCATTTGAAGAGAGCTCCAGGTTGGCAACCCTAAAAGGAGAGAAAGAAGAAGGAAAAGGGGAGATGTTATAGGGGCTTTCAGGAAAGGGAAAGAGAAAATAGTGGAGGAGGGGGATATGAGATGACTCCTGCAAGTCCTTGTAGGTTCCCACTGTGTATGTGTGTTTCTATCCATCTATCCATCCATCCATCCATCCATCCATCCATCCATCCATCCATCTCTCATCTCTCTGTCTATCTCAAGGACTTCTTTTGTTGAGTACTACCACCCACAAGAAGGATCACGAGTGGGGCTATCAGGGCAGTCAGGTAATCTGCCTCCAATTTTCAGGTCCAGTTGGCCAGGTGTGTTTGAATACAGAAAATGTTTGACTACATAGACCTGAAGCTGCAGAACTAGAAATAGTGTGAAGCTGATAGGAGAGATCTCTGTTAATTTTTCATTCCATCTGCAGCTTTCAGTGGCTCACAAAAAGGTTCTCCTGAAACAGTCTTCAGGAACCGGGAAGACGGAATTGATAACCCCTTACACAAATCACCTTGCACAATCAATACAATTGAGAGCTTGTGAAAGAGTGACGGCATTTCTGCAGATTTTTCCTTTCCATTACAGTTCCCTGCACAGCATCATAAACCAATCCCAATCAGAAAAGGCTTTTCAGGAGAGCGTGGGGTTACAGAGGAAAAGGGAGATCTGTCTTCTGTGAACTCCTGTTGTCATTTTTTCAATCCAAGTCATACTATCCTGAGGTATTATGAAAAAAAAAATAAAGCTTCAGGATCTTGTCAAGTATCAGATCCAAATACACTGAGTATTTACAGATTTATTGTTGCCATAATTTAGATATCTGTCAGAGTTCATTTTCGGGGGTTGGCCTAGGATCTGGGAAACCCTATTTGAGATTCCCACCCACCATAACACTTGCTGGGTAACTATTGGGGGATTTCAAGGTTTAGGAAATTGCCTGGGACCCCCCATATTCTATAGGCTGGACTGAGACTGGCAAGAGACTTTTCACACAGAGAGACAACCGAGACACTGGCTTTACCTTAGAAACTAACCCTATTGAATCTTTAATACCAAAACGCAGAAACTTTTAGCCATATAACATTCTAGTATTCAGCATACAGAATTAATTAAATTAATCAAATACCTAAATACAGTGCTGTAATTCTATAGAGGATATATCCTGGTTGTCTGCCAAGACCCATAAGGCGGGTGGTTGGCATAAAACCCCGAACAAAAGCAAACACTGACATTATATACCTGTAAAATGCCATACAGCTAGCTGTCAATCAGATATGTGACAAAAATCTGACATGTTTGACAAATCCCAACCACTCATGCACAGCAGGCATGAACTTTGCCTGTTATTATTTGTGAGGGCATGAAGCCCCAGACTATTCTGGCACCTCTTCAAGTGGCAACCTGTATATCACATCAGGGATACCTCCAGAGCCTGGCAATCTATATTTAGGCTTAGAGGCTAGGACCACAATCTCCTGATATGTAAACTATCCACTAACCCAAAGAGCAATGTCAGGGCATTAGTTTTACAAAGTCTTGAGGCATCTTGAACCCAAGGGTAGCTATTAGAATCCATTACATGTTAAAGCGAGAAAGACCACGTCTCAATTATTGATCAATTCTCCAACAGTAACCTTGGACCATTCACTCTCTCTCAGCCTAATCTGCTTGACAGAGTTGTTGTTGTGAAGATAAAATGAAGAATTAGCCTGAGTTCCTTGGAAGAAGAGCAGGATTAAAAAAAAAAAACCACATTAAATAGGAGATTATAGGGTTATTTTCTACAGATTGAGGAAACCACTGCTGGACACAGAGGGCTGTAGTAAACAGATTCAGATATGTAACTTTCCATTGTTCCAAGTGAGCATACTGGCAGATGTAAAGTCCAATTCCCATCAGCCACACAAACCATTCTACTTCCAGTTTATTTTCAATCGATTCAAACTTCAAACATTGAAATCCTTCAATTAATTTCTTGACCAAATCAAATCCCCTTCAAACCATTTCAATTCAGTCATGTTTTTCTCTTTCTCCACCATTTTCTTCTTATCTCTGTATCTAGCTTTCTTTCCCTGTCCCCCTATAAAAACGTCCCAGTAACCAAAGAAGTCATGAGGGACAGGTGCTGTTGAATCAGTAATCACTCACCACTCGTGTCTTTAGTGCCTGCTTCTACAGTCTTCTAAAGAGACAGGCACACATAAACCCATGAAGCTGCCTTATACTGAGTCAGACCATCATTTTGTCAAGGTCAGTATTGTCTACTCTGACTAGCAGCAGCTCTCGGTGTTCTAAAGCAGAACTCTTTCACATCACCTATTGCCAAATCCTTTTAAATGGAGACACCAGGGACTGAATCTGGGACTTCTCCATGCAAAGCAGATGCTCTATGACTGAAACACGGCCAAGGGATTAAACCTTGTGAGTGTGTATGTGTTCTTTCATGGGTGCTCAAGCTTTTGAGATTCTAAATAAATTGGGGAAATATTTATTTATTTACTTACTTATTTACAAAATGTATACCTTGCCTTTTTACCCTGAACAGAAACACATCATTAAAACAATTAAAACCAAAGCTAAAATCCACATAGAATATAAAAACAGAAACTGAAACCCAGGGCAGAAAGGGGAAATCACTGAGGGACAGCCAAAAATGAAAGCAAAAAAGTGTTCACTCACTGGCAGAATATGACAACAGAAGTCTCACTGATGGGTGTGTGTGTGTGTTCCAGAGTGTTGGTGTCATGACCAAGAAGGCCATCTCCTGGGTTGCCACCCAACTAATCTCTGAAAATGGGAGCATCCAAAACAAGGCCTTAGAACATGACTGTAGTGGATGGGTATGTTCATAAGGGAGTAGGCAGTCCTTCAGGTATGCTGGACTTAAGCCATGTAGATCTTTGAAGGTCAGCCTTGAATTGTGCCCAGAAATAGATCAGGAATCAATGTAGATAGACCAGTACTGGAAAGTTGTGTTCCCTATCACCCACTCAAATCAACATCCTGGCTGTAGCAGTCTTCACCAGTTGAAGTTTCCAAACACTTTTCAAGGCCAACCTCACAGAGTACATTAAAGTAATCTAATCTAGATGTAACCAGGGCATCCATGACAGTGACCAGATCTTTGCTGCCTGTTGCCCAACCAGCTGAAACTAGTAAAAGTCACTCCTGGCCTCTGCTGTCACCTGTTTATCTAGCAATAGGACTGGCTCCAAGGGCAGCCTCAAACTGTTCTTTCAAGGGGAGTGCAAGCCCATTAAAAACAGGTGACACTTAAGTCCCTGGTCAGGCCAATGTTTGCAAGAAGTGAGCTGTGTCCTAAATTAGAGCAACTACTCCTGAAGCTTTAAGCACATGTGGATCACAACTCCTGTTTCAATGCTACATCAATAAAGGCAGCACTACCCTTGTGGTGAGATACATGTGCTTTCAATGTCGAGATAGTATGCAAATCTGTTATTGGGGGAAAGTAAGAGATACATAGCTCCCTTTTTGAATGTAGAAGAAACAAAAACCATGAGACACAGGACATTTGCAATATCTCTTGCCCCTTTGGATGATTTTGTAAATGTGTGGCAGGGAACATACCTGTTAGAAACAGCCACTTTAAATGTGTAAAGTAATTACATATTGAATTTATTTTATCCTCCTGATATTTTCCTAAAACATAATAAAATAACTGCTCAATGCGTATACATATGATATCATCATCATCATTATTATATATGCCTATAGCATACCGAGTCTGCTTCAAGGTGCTGGTTCTTACCCATAAAGCCCTATATGGCCAGGGTCCAACATACCTAAGGGACCGCCTTTCTCCATATATACCCCAGCGGGCACTTCGGTCGGGGTCAGGCCATCGACTCTGTGTCCTGGGTCCTAGGGACATCAGGCTCACCAGAACTAGGGCCAGGGCCTTTTCAGTGGTGGCTCCTGTCTGGTGGAATGAGCTCCTGGAGGAGATCAGGGCCCTGCGGGACTTAATGCAGTTCCACAGGGCCTGCAAGATGGAGCTCTTCCGCCAGGCCTTTGAATAGGAGCCGCCACCAGTGATACCACCCATCACAAATGATTCCTGTGATGTAGCTGGCTCTAGTGTAACTCAGGCCTGGTGGCAAGGGGGCTCGGACCTACCATCAGGTGGCCATCTGAATATAAGATATCTGGAAGCATTTTTATGGTAAATTATGTTATTTATTGGTACTGTTTTTAGGTAATTTTATCTGTATTAATGTACTAAATTGGCCTTCTGCCCATGTAAGCCGGCCTGAGCCCGTTTGCGGGGAGGGCGGGATATAAATTCAATAAATAAATAAATAAATAAATAAAATATTGTTTCAACAGCTATTTAAAAAAAAACACCACCCTGGAAAAAAATAATCTGAGAATATATTAATGATAGATACTTCTGGAGATTTTTCTTGTATCAAAGGTGCATAATTTGCCTTGCTTTGTAGTGTTATGAATGGCATTTAGTTTAAAGTTTCTGTCTTTGTAGCATTCTCATGTGATTTAATATTCCCATTTTGCAACAAGAGCTGCTATCATGACAATAAAGGTTATGTTCTTAAGTGACAGATTGTTCATAATACTGAATTCTCAACAGGATTTGGGGAGATACTTATCAAATATTCTGTTTCATGTAAAACATTGCTTTGTAGCCAGAAAACTAAATGAAACAATGGCATCAGAAAAGCAAACATCACATTAACCAAGAAGGTTTTCATGGGAATGCATTCTTCACCACAATGTGTGTTGGATCTGCTGCTGAGAATTTTTGTTAAAGCTTTATCAAAAATTCCATTATTATGAGTTTAAGAACATCAAACATGAATTTATTATGAAGCAATTCTAACAGGTTTATGCAAAAAGAAGACCCATTTTATTCAATGAGGCTTACTCCCAGGGAAGCGTTCTTAGGATTGGAGCCTTATTTGCTTTTACCTCTTTTGAACACATCTGAAATTTTTACTCAACATCATCAGTTATAGGGCTTAGGTAGGCTAGTTGGAATAGTGTAGTTTAAGTTGATTTAACACTACAACTCCACTTTAAGTCCATTTATTTCAATGGGTTTACACAGGAATCAACTCTGCATGGGACCTCACCATTAGAAATATGGCAGTCTGAACACAGAAGCTTGGTCTAAAGTTTGTTAGAATTTGCTAGAAAAGATCCTTAATGATAAAGATGAATCACTGGTGAGCAAAATCAGGATAATTCCTGCCATGTTATTCCCCATTACTACGTTTGGGTGTGAAAGTTGGATAATAAATAAAGCTGACAAGAAGAAAGTTGATTCATCTGAATTGTGGTGTTGGAGGAGGGTTTTATCTATACTGTGACTGCTAAAAAGACAGAAAAGTGGGTTCAAGATCAAATCAATCATAAATTTTCCCTAGAAGCTAAAATGATTGTACTTTGGTCACATTATGAGAAGATAAGACTACCCACTTCCCTCCCGGGCTCATCTTCTCCAGGCATCTCACGACTGGAGGGCACCTGGGGAAGCCAAGGGAAGGCAGTTTAAACTGCCTTCCCTCCAAGATAAGAAAACCTGGGTAAGAAATCTCCTCTTCTTTCTAGGAATAATAATTCTTTTGGCTATACTGTCAGTTTCAACCTACTGTCTAGTCTCTTCTGTCAAAACTATACCCCAGTTCTGTAGATTGTAAATAGATGGAATTCAGCTAGGGCTGACAGACTCTATATATTTAATTCTCAACAGTCCCCTCTCACTGCAAATACTTATTTCCACAAACAGAGGGCACACTCTCCCCCAACAGGGTGTCGTGGGCTAGTCTGCTTTAACTGAAGAGCACTCCGCTGATGCTTCTAATGACCCTGAAACATCAGAGGCAGGTCTTAGTGAAGACAGCAGACACTCCAGCCCCAGGATCACTGGGAACATGGAAGAAACAACCCAGGATCATGGGGAAACTTCACAGGCTGCGTCGCCTCCACTGTCTCCAGAGCCAGGAGAATGAAAGAGGAGGCGGGCATGCTTGGAGCTCCTCGAGAGGAGGTGGAGCACACACCTTGCTGCCCAGTGACTGCCAGATGAAGAGGAACACCTGGAGCTAATGGACAGCACTCTCGCAAGCAACGAGACCCAGCTGTGAGCTGCTGATAAAGGACAGGACTTCAGAGGAAGAAGGCAGGGGAGCAACTTGTCATCCTCAGAAGACGTGCAACCACACCACCCGGTCTTGTTTCTGGCTGCTATTTCTGCACCTTTGGCTTTGACCCCAGACCTGCTTGACAACGCCTCTCAGACCTGCTTGAACTCTGTTTCTAGGACCCTTGGCTGGCTTCCCTTGTGCATGGCTCTTGGACTGAACTCTTGACTTATGCTTCTGGTTTATGAATCTGTCTCGTCCCCTGAGTCTTGGCTGAGTCTGTTCTGACCCAGGACACAGGCTTTTCCACAGACTCAGGGAACTCCATTGATCTGCAGAAAAATCAAAAAGGTTAAAAAAAAAAACCTCAGAGAGGGTTGAATTCCCCTCCAATACCTTTTGAAATGGCTGCCACAGGGATCTACTCTAGGCCCTGCCACATCAACAGTGAAAGAGAGACTGGCTGATAGCCAGAGAAACAGAGAGAGATCATGAGTGGGGGAAGAGGAGAGGAAGCAAAAGCAGAACTGGAGCTGGGATTGGGGAGGATTCTTCCTGCAGTATGAATGGCTAAATAGGAGGGGGACTTTTAAAAGGACATCTGAACTTCTCACCTCTATGTCTTTTGCTGCGGACTCCACCACAGTCCCTTTTTTCACTTATAAATTGCTGACCTTTGGTACATGCTTTCTACACAAGGGTAGCTGTTGTGTCTTGCTGTAACTTCAGCAGCTAGCTAGATGGCAGCCCTATGGTAGCAGCATCAGAACTATGACTTGACAGACAGTTTTCAGTTTACTACTATTCATAGTATCTTAGAATCAAAAGAAATCAGAACTGAAATGTAAACAGAGCAGTTTGTTTTCTTCATAAATTCTTGCCTGGATATTGTAGCCAGCTTTGTTGATGATGTTAATAAATCTGAATTACCCCTCAGTATACTTTATACATACGAACATATTCCCTTGTTTTACCTATATCCTGTTTCTCTGCAGGGTTCCCAGAGTGGTGCACATCAATGTAGTATACTTTTATCTGCTGATGTAAAACGGAGTCAAAGGCTGACTGTGATTCACACAGCAACCCTCTGTGTATTTTTTTTTTATCATTAGCTCTACCATCTACCCTGGTGCTTAACATCTGTGTCAGCATTGTACCATAATTACAGTTCCAAGAAAGCTTCCCATATTCTGCTGGCAATTCTCCTCTTGCATTCCCAAACTTCCTTGATAGTGAATTAAATTTAAATTGCTCCACAATTTCATGGGGAGTTGGGCTAACCAGCTTTTCAGCAGATGTGCAGCACCATCCAAAGCGGAATTACTCTCTTCTAAGTCTATTGAAGTCAATGAGCTTAGAAGGGCGTAAGTCTGCTTACAATGGCACTGCTAGTATCACATCCAATTCCTGGCTTTTCAAGGGTTAATAGATTTCTCATTACACTGTTGGTAGAAACCCCCAGACTACTGCATAGAATTGCTTTCTTTTTATTTTCATCTGTTTTATCATTAGCAGTGAAAAAGTGAGTTTATACATCACAATATTCTCCCAAGATTTTCTCTGGTTGAAGAAACAGAGAAAGAATTCCCACCATGGCACCCATTATGTCTAAGTAAATATGGGTACCCACATAATAAATGGGTACCCGTTCATGCTTTGTAAAATATTTGTGAGTTCTGCACCACTTCATCACCATATGGTATAACATGGCTATAGGAACACTTCTGTTTAGCATTCAAAGTATGCTTTATTTAGCTCGGTCCCAAACTGCAATACACTGAAGTATTCTAAAAGTTAATTACAGAAACAGAGAGGCAAAATTAAAACTGGCAAAACAAAAATATACCCTAGAGGCAGCTGGAAAGCATGACAATAATTTTATGTAGACATGCATGACCTACCCATAAGGTGCCTGCCCATGTACCCACCAGTGCCCATGTACCCATCTTTGTGCACCAAGATATCTCTTCCCCAAAGCAAAGTGCTAATCCTGGCTTTACTCCACCTCAATATAAATGTGGCATCAGCTTTGTGTGCCATCATCATAGGAGTATACTTGGTTTAGAAACTCCAAAGATTTTGTGACTGACACCCATTGTGCTGTTGGTCACATCCCCACCACCTAGGGCCCCATGCTTTGAGAAGCCCAGAACTGACCTTATCAGTCAGATGATTTACAGGATAGCTTTCAGTTACAAAGCCAACCCTGATCAGCTGGTGATGGGACTGCTGAGCACTAACTTTGCTACCCAAGTGATCAGCAGGATAGGTTTGGGCATGCTTTCAGCCCTAGAGCCACTCCCAACAGTGGTTGGGGCCATCTCCTGGGCAGCTGGTGGTAAGGCTTATTTATTTACTAGGAATTTATTTATTTTTATTTTATTTATTGGGATTGATATCCTGCCTAGCCAGCGTTAGCCTGTTGTGGAAATAAATACAACAAGTTCTAGAAAAAGGCTCTGGGCAAGTGTCCCAGCCTTGAGCACTCAGCGTCAATTTGCTGTGGTGACCTCAGCAGGGTATATTGATACAGAGTCCACCATTTTCTCCAGAGGTACTGATCTCTGCTACTTGTAGTTGTAATTCTGAGTGATCTCCAGCACTCACATGAAGATTGGCAACAGTGGTTCCCCAGGAGGAAATGGCTGGTTTGGAGGATGGAGTCCATGGCATTGTACCTGTCTGAGGTCCCATCTCTCCTCAAAACCCAACCTCTCCAGGCTCCACCCCTCAAATCCACAGGAATTTTCCAACCTAGAGTTGGCAGCCCTATCTTCTTCCCAGCCAACCATCAACCTACAGTTATCAGCCCCTGACTTCAGCTTTCCATCTCCTCCCCCCTCCCTCCTGGAGATCAGTTGTAATTCTGAATGATCTCCAGGTCTCACTTGGAGACTGGCAACAATGGTTCCCCAGGAGGAAATGGAGAGTTTGGAGAGTGGAGTCTCTGGCATTATACCTGTCTGAGTCCCACCCTTTCTCAAACCTCACCCTCTCCAGGCTCCACCCCTCAAATCTTCAGGAATTTCCCAAACTGGAGGTGGCAACCCTATCTCCCTCCTAGCAAATCACGAACCTACCTTTATTTGCCCATCTGACTTCAGCTTTCTATTCCCCCCCACACACACACCTGCAACCTCTACCATGCTCTGAAGCCCTGACTGCTACATCACACTGGCTGACATGGGGGGGGGCATCTGAGCAGGGTATAATGACACAGAGTCCTCCATTTTCTCCTGGGGAACTGATCTCTGCCATCCGGAGAGCAGGTGTAATGCTGAGTAATCTCCAGCCTTCACCTGGATATTGGAAGCAATGGTTCCCCAGGAGGAAAAGGACAGTCTTTCTCTGCAGTGGGACCAAAGCAGCTTACATCATTCTCCTCTCCCCCTTTTGACTTGCACCTGTGAGGTAGGTTAGGATGAATTTTATTTTATTTTATTTTATTTATTTATTTGTTTGTTTGCACTTTTATCCCACCTTCCCAGCGAACTGGCTCAAGGCGGCTCACAAACATACAGTACCATCAAAGTGGTTTACAGAGTTAAAAACATAAAAACAACTATGATGTTAAAACAACACACATGCAATACTCGCGGTGATCTGCATTCTCCTGGTGAGAAAAAGGCAGCAAAAGGTTTGGCCTGTGGGACCAGGGCGATGTTATCCTGCAATGTCCCCGGTGGCGCATATGTGAAAAGGCGGACCCTCAAGTAGGCAGGCCCCTGACCATATAGGGCTTTAAAGATCAGCACCAGCACCTTGAAATGGGTCCGGTATGCTATAGGCAGCCAGTGCAGTAACCACAGCACGGGCTGGATGTGGTCATGCATAGTGAGACCCATCAACAGCCTGGCTGTGGCATTCTGCACCAGCTGCAGCCTCCGGATCTGAGACAAGGGCAGCCCCATGTAGAGAGCGTTACAGTGGTCTAGTCTCAAGGTGACCATAGCATGGATCACTGTAGCTAGGTCTTTATGTTCGAGGAAGGGAACCAACTGCCTAATCACCTGTAGATGGTAAAAGGCTGCATTGGCAGTGGCTGCTACCTGGGCCTCCATTGTTAGGGAAGCATCCAGGAGCACTCCCAAGCTTCTGACCCTCAGCGCTGGCAACAATGGCACCCCACTGAAGGTCGGTAGTGGGATCCCTACCCACGACCCATTTCGACTCAAGCACAGGACCTCCATCTTCGTTGGATTCAGTTTCAGTCGACTCAGTCTGAGCCAGTCCACTACGTCCTGAAGTGCCTGCTCCAGTTCATCTGGGGTAGAGTCGCACTGGCCGCCCAACAACAGATATAGATGGGTGTCATCTGCATACTGATAACACCCAAGCCTATGCCTCTGGGCAATTTGGGCAAGGGAGTGCATATAGATGTTGAATAACATTGGGGACAGTACTGCCCCTTGAGGAACACCACATACCAGTGGGTACCTCTGGTACCCACGAGCGTAACCCTCTGCCCCCGATCCTGGAGAAAAGAGGCAAGCCACTGTAAAGCAAGCCCCTGTATCCCCAAGATGGCAAGGTGATGGATCAGCAACTGGTGGTCAACAATATTGAACACAGCCGACAGATCAAACTACACCAGCACCGCCGTGCCGCCTTGATCCAGATGTCTCCAGAGGTCATCCGTGAGGGCAACCAGAACTGTCTCTGTCCCATGACCTGGTCAGAGGCCGGACTGAAACAGATCCAGCATGGAAGTGTCATCCATAAAGCTCTGCAACTGAATCGCTGCTGCCCTCTCCTGTACCTTGCCCAAATAGGGCAGGTTGGACACCGGTCGGTAGTTGGCCAATGTGGCCGGGTCCAGAGATGGTTTTTTCAGAAGGGGATGGACCATCGCATCCTTGAGTATCCCCGGAAATAGCCCTTCCGCAATGGACTTGTTGATAATCTGCCGGAGAGCACCACGTAACCCCTCATGGCCCGCTTTTATGAACCATGAGGGACATGGGTCAAGGTTGCACGTGGTTGGACGAACAGTTGAGAGCAATTTGTCGACTTCCTCCAGACTGAGATGACTGAAATTATCCAGAATAGAACCAGAAGACATGAATGGAGTCTCGAGTTCACATACTGTCTCTACTGTGGCCGGGAGGTCCCGGCGGAGTTTCAGGACTTTATCTGCAAAATAGCTTGCAAAAGCCTCACAGCCAATATCCAATTCCCTAACGTTTGGCCTGTCCTGTGGCAGCACAGTTAACGACCGAATTGTTCTAAATAATTGTGCCGGGTGAGAGCTAGCAGATGCAACCTCGGCCGCGTAGAATTGTCTCTTCGCAGCTTTGACTGCCACCTCATAGGATCTTATAAACATCCTATAGGATGCTCTTGATACTCCGTCACGAGCTCGCTGCCACCATCTCTCTAGCTGTCTAAGTCCTTGCTTCATCAGCCTCAGCTCCTCGGTAAACCAGGGAACCAGCTTAGAGCAAGAGTGCAGAGGGCATCAAGGGGTGATCTTGTCGATGGCTGCCATGAGCTGGGTATGCCAGTCCTCGACCAGCCCATCCAACGAGCCACTAGGGGGCATGGGATCCCATAGAGCCGTCAGGAACCGCTGCAGGTCCATCAGGCTCCACAGGCGAGCCAAAATATGCTTGCCACCCAGAGTTTGGGGGGCACCATCAGACAGGCCTTCAGGGTGTAGTGGTCAGACCATGGCAGCGCCATAGCAGTGATTTGATCCACTATAACCCCTGCCGCAAAGAACAGGTCGAGCATGTGTCCAGCCTGGTGCATGGGAGCTGTTACAAATTGGGTGAGTCCTAGTGCCGCCATGGATGACACCAGGTCCTTGGCCAGCACTGAGGCTGCATCATCGGCGTGGACATTGAAGTCACCCAGGACTATCAGCCTCGGGTGCTCCAATGCCCAGCCGGACATGGCCTCAACCAGCAAAGGCAGGCTGTTGGCTGGTGCGTTGGGCGGCTGGTACACCAGCTAAATAGCCAAACTCTCCCCAGCCTCCCACACCAGGCTGGAACACTCTATGCCCACGAGCTTCAGCAGTGGGAGCTCCCTGAAGGAGTAAGCCTCCCAAATGAACAGCGCCACTCCTCCTCCCCAGCCCTCAGTCTGTGATTGGTAAAGGACCGCAAACCCGGGTGGAACTAACTGGGAAAGAGCCACTTTCCCCCTTCTTGCACCCAGGTCTCGGTCACGCACGCCAGGTCTGAGCCTTGCTCCAACAGGAAATCCCGTAGAGTTTCGGTCTTGTTCTAATGGACCTGGTGTTACACAATACCAATGTCGGAGGAGAGTCCTTCCCAGCCCCACTACCTGTCACTCTTGGGTTGGGATGCAGGCTGGAAGGGGGCCAAGCTTCTTTGTTTCTCCGCCTCCTTCCCTTAATTCCCTACCTGCTCCCACCGCTATATTTCCCCTGCCCCAGGAGCACTGGTATCCCCAGTGTGTGACTGGTCTGAAATCATCCACTCAGCTTCCATAGCAAATAATTGGGTCTGGCAAACCTTGCTCTGAAGCCCTAACTGCTATGCCACACTGGGCATAGCAGTATCACCTGGTATCACAGTATCACCTATGGTATCACCTGGTATCACAACTGAACTCCAGACAACAGATCTCTCTCTCTCCCCCTGGAGAAAATAACTGCTTTGGAGGGTGTCCTCTATGGCATTCTGTTCAGCTGAGGCCGCTCCCCCCCCCCTAAATTCTGGCTTCTGTAGACTCCATCATAAAACCTCCAGGAATTTCCCAACCTGGAGCTGGCATCCTTAATCCAAAGGCCAAAAAAGGCGTGGAAAGGGTCTCTCCCCCCCTCCCCCCCGCTGCCTTTTACTGACAGAACCAAGCTTGGTTGCTTAACATCAGGCACTGAGGGGGGAAAAGGGTTGCCAGCTCTGAGTAGAGAAATACCTGAAGATCTGGGGAGTTGATCCCATTGAGGGCAGTATTTGGGGGAGGAAAGGACTCAGCAGGGTATAATGCCATAGGGTCTGCCATAGGATCTACCCTCCAAAGCAGCCATTTTCTCCATTGGAACTGATCTCTGTCATCTGGAGATCAATTGTAACAGTGGGAGATTTCCAGGTCCCATCTAGAGATTGGCAACCCTAGGGGAAAGTCCTCCCTTATGGATCACTGCCTTGACGTGGTGAGGGGGCTTGCATGGTTTGATGAGGTGGTGGGCTATGCCGTGGAGGGCCACCCAGGATGGACAGGTCACAGCAGAGAACTCAGACAAAGTGTGATCCACTGGAGAAAGACATGGCAACCCACTCCAGTATCTTTGCCAAGAAAACTCCATGGACAGTAACAAAAGGCTAAAAGATATGACACTGGAAGATGAGTCCCTGAGGTCGGAAGGTGTCCAATATGCTACTGAGGAAGAGCAGAGGGCAAGTACAGGTAACCCCAGAAAGAGTGGAGCAGCTGAGCCAAAGCCGAAAGGACGCTCAGCTGTGGATGTGTCTGATGGTGAAAGGAAAGTCCGATGCTGCAAAAGAACAATACTGCACAGGAACCTGGAATATAAGATCTATGAATCAAGGTAAGCTTGATGTGGCCAAAAATGAGATGGCAAGACTGAACATCAACATCTTGGGAATCAGTGAACTAAAGTGGATGGGAATGGGCGAATTTAACTCAGAAGACCATTACATATTCTGTGGCCAAGAATCCCATAGAAAAAATGGTATGGCCTTTATAGTCAACACGAGAGTGCAAAAGGCAGTAATGGGATACAATCTCAATCTCAGCCATTTCAGATAACTTTAGACAATATCAAGCTTTATATGCTATTGAAAAAATATCCAAACAATACTGAGGACATATTTTCTGGGTATTTTTTCGGCACGGTATTGCCAAATGCACACCTAGTTGGCATCCTTGAAGGAGGAAAGGAAGCAGGAAAAGGGCAGTGAGTATGGGGGCTTTTAGGAGGGGGAAATTAGATGCCTCCTGCAAGTTCTTGCAGGTTCCCACTTGTCCCTTATATTACAGGGCAGAAGCAAATTTTACCCTCCTCTGAAGGGCCCCCCATGTTGAGTTTTATGTGTAGTTTCTCCTTGAATCACTTGGAATTCAGCCACAACCTGCACCATGCAGGTGGCTGCAGTTTCCTTGGGACAAAGCCTCTGTTTTCTTTTCACTGCCAAATGTCATCACAAACTGGACTTGTGGCCTAAAAGCACATATGTCTCGTACATAGACTTTACAGTGCTACTTCTGATTTGTGGTGTATACATTTCATCAGATATGAAACATACTTTGATGTATTATGTACTAGAACAATGGAAAAATAGCAGTGCCTCAGCACCCGGATAATTTTCTGCCCTGTTTGAGAGATTGCTGCCATCGCTGGGAGCTTTAAGTACCTGAAAAGCCCCAGGCTATGCTTGTAAATGGAGACACATCTGTGTCACAAGCTCTATTTACCTGCTTTTGAGAGTCATTTTTGTCAATGGCCCATGAAAATGTGTGGAGCCAGGACAAACAATGTTATGAACTGATTACTTCAAATTCATGGAGCAATAAAAAACTGAAGGCTTTGGTGTCTTAAGAGGACATGACAGTTCTTCAAGGAAACAATGCTTTAGGAAGTTACATCACCATACTCATAGATTACAGTGTCTTGGCTTCACTAGAAATTTCGACAGGATATAGAGAAATGTCCTTGTGAGTACAACAATAAAGCATAGAATGTGTTTTATATGTCAAACGTTAAAATACACTGGCCATCTCTAATCATTAGCCATCAAAAGAGGCATTTATTTGTACATGACAGAAGAAGTCCACATTCTCTGTGAGAGCATTTGTGTGTGTGTATCTATATCTGCAAAATATCTAATTTATATTGAAATATAACAAACTCCCTTGTTTCCAGGCAACCTCCTTCTTTTAGCTAGTGTTTACATTATTCTGCATGCTATTTCTGAGTGACTGTCGTGCGCCAATTGATAGCAAAGCTGTAAGTGACAAAGTGATTTTTCCATATTATAATCACACCACATCTCATATTTTGTTTTGATGCAAAATTACATTTAGTTCACAAGGAGTACATTTTAAGTGTGCCCTTATCTCTTAACCCCATCTTTATCAAAGCATTTCACCTACCAGGCAGACAGATACATGTACAGACAATAGTGCTGCTGTTTCTTGAATGACAGCTGAGCATCTTTACTTCATTCTTTTAAATTCATTTTTCATTTATTTATGTAACGCTTTCAGCCCAGTTTTTCCCCAGTGGGATTCATGGCAATGTACAGAATAACTAAAAGCAAGAATTCAACGAATTATATGGACACTCTTCAAATCATCAACTGGCCAAAGCCCCTCTGACTAGTATAAGGACTCCCATGCTCTTTTGAATAACTTTGTCTGCTTCCTGCATACTGTTCCATAACTTGAAGGCAGCCACAGTAAAAGCCCACTGTTTGGTAGACACAGTTCTCATTGGCTTTACAAATAAGCAGGGCTCATTTCATAGCAGGAGCTCCTTTGCATATTAGGCCACACACCCCTGATGTAGCCAATCTTCCAAGAGCTTACAGAGCTCTTCTTACAAGGGCTACTGTAAGCTCTTGGAAGATTGGCTACATTAGGGGCATGTGGCCTAATATGCAAAGGAGCTCCTGCTACAAAACGAGCCCTGCAAATAAGGATAGATCCTGATGAGATGAACAGAGTCATCTCAAAGGTTCATTTGAGGGTCTTAGGTCATAAAAGGGTTTAAAAGTCATACGCAGCACTCTATTCTACAGTGATTCCATTAAAAGCGATGTCAAACTTCCTGGGCATTCAAGTGCCATGGGCTCTCCTGATATTCTTTTGTGGCAGCAGTTATTATCTAAGTTTCTGTGACTTTACATTACAAGTATTTCAAATATCACAGTTACATAAATCAGATGGTGATCTTTTACAAATGCAAAATCTGAGCCAGTTTAAATGTGAATGTGACTTCCATTTAGGATTCAGGTTCACTGAATTGTTACATTTGCTTACACATCACATTGAGGATTGCATTGTTAGTCAACCAAATTGCAGTGGTGGGGAAACCTTTAGTAATATGGGTCTTAATTATAATGAGTATTATATTATGAAACACTGGAGGCCCTCAAAATGTTTCATCCCTATTTTCAGGGCTCCGTTGGGGCCGGAGCGAGCCGGAGCGCTGCTCCGGGAGAGCAGGGGCCGGGGGCCCCCGCAAAGGAGCCCCGTCCCGCCCCCAGCCACCTTCCGCGGGGCCGCGGTCGGCCGCCGGCCCCGCGAGCGAGCCCGGTCCGGCCCCCAGTTACCTTCCGCGGGGCCGCGGCAGGCTGCCGGCCCCGCGAGCGAGCCCCGTCCCGCCCCCTGCCATCTTCCGCGGGGCCGCGGCCGGCCGCCGGCCCCGCGAGCGAGCCCCGTCCCGCCCCCTGCCATCTTCCGCGGGGCCGCGGCAGGCCGCCGGCCCCGCGAGTGAGCCCCGTCCCACCCCCAGCCACCTTCCGTGGGGCCGCGGCTGGCCGCCGGCCCCAGGAATAAAACTCTCCCTCCCCCAGTCACCCCCCCTCCCTCCCCCACTCACCCCACTCCCTGGGCCCAAGGGAGGGAGAAGCCGGGCCTGAGTGGCTTAACACCACTCAGGCCCAAGCAAGGGGGGGGAGGGAAAGCCAGCCCCAGTGTGGGGAGAAGCGCCCCTCCCTTCCTTCCCTCTCTCCCCCCACCTACCTACCTGTTCCTTCCTCCCCCCCTTCCTCCCTCTCTCCCCCCTTCCTTCCTTCCTTTCTTTTCTCTCTCTCCCAACTACCTACCTACCTTACTGTTCCTTTCTTTCTTCCTTCCCCTTTCTTCCTCCCTCCTTCCTTCCTTTCTTTCTTCCTTCCCCCCTCCCTCCTTTTTTTCTTTCTTTCTTTTCTCTCCCCCACCTACCTACCTTCCTTCCTGTTCCTTTCCTTCTTTCCTTCCCCCTCCCTCCCGTCTGGCCTTCTGACACACTGCCCATGACGTCATTCCGGTGACGTCAGGGGGTGTGGCATATGCAAATGAGTTATGCTAATGAGCTCCTGCACCTCTTTTTTTACGAAAGGACCCCTGCCTATTTTTATGATTGTGTCACAGGCATATGTTCACAAATTGCAATAATCACAGTTGAAACACAGCTCAAATGTGTGCGATTGTGGCATTGTGTGATTGTGGCCAGGTGGCATCCCACCCCCCCACCCCCCGGTCTTTCAGGTTATTTGTAAACAGAGGCTGCAGTCACACACACTAAATAATCCCCTTTCAGTGTGCTTTCCAACTGGATTTTGCCAGTTCACACAGTAAAAATCCAGTTGGAAAGTGCACTGAAAGTGAATTATTTAGCATGTGTGACCACAGCCAAAGATAAAGCCATAGCACAGCAAGGGAGTTTTCTTGTATTTGTACAGATATATGAGTTCTTTTTCTACATCCGTACCAGTACTTGGATTGGGGAAGGATGACAGCCAGGAATATGCCTGTAATTAAAATTTTGTTCATTTATTTGCTTCCCTTTTCCCCTTGATTGAGAGAGGAGAAAATGTAGATTCAGATAATATGTCTTAAGGACACGGAGCCTGAAGCATAATCTATGCATATCACACTAGACAGTCACCATATCAGCTTTCATTGGAGACCTGTGTAGGAAAGCATGAAAAGCAGAGATGGGGGGAAGTATTTAACTATTGAATGAAAAAGGTTTTCAAATTTCTTTCTTTCTTCTTCTTCTTCACTACAGATAACTGACATCACTAGCTTTAGAATTAAGCAATTCATAGACAGCAGCTTGAGGAGCTGCACACTTCACTTATCGGTATATTTGTTATACTATTAGGAAATGGGGCAAGGAGCAGCTCAGGGAAGTATGGACAAAAGAAAGACATTTTTGACAGAAGAGAGGGAAAATCACTCTTTGTACACTGCTGTGATTGCCTCTATTAGGCAATCCTAATACCCTGAAGCAGCAGCAGAAGTTTATTGTTATTGTTGTAGCCAGAGGCCATAACGTTCCAGCATATACATCAACCTACAACTGCCTGAGCCACTGCAGTAGCAAATTTAAAGTAGGTCGTCCTCAGTGCTAACTACAGTTAGCTGCCTGGGATCAGCAAAGAATCTGCAGAGAGATGGAGAGAGAGGAACAGTGGGTGTTTCCTTTAAAATATCAACGGCTACTTTGAAGGGGGTGAACTGTTTGAACTTTTTCCTCCCAATCCTGTGCTCCATATTTGGAGAAGGGAAAACGCTTGTTTCAGCCCAGCCCTAGTCAGATTACACACCTGCTGGAAAAAAAAAGTTGTAAATTAATGATTACTTTTTAGACGCACCAAGAGAGGGATGGTTTTGATACCAGCGGAAGAAGATTTTAATCTGAGATTCTTTTAGAGAATTGCTGAAATGATTTATTAGTCACAGACAACAAACTCTTAACCACTGTTCTTTAAAATTATCCTGCTTTACTTCAAAGTTTAATTCACATTATAGAGTGCTGAAGGTAAGGATCTCAATTTCCAACATTCTGTCATTTGTTTTAAACAACCAAATATAATTCTGTAAACGGATACAATGAACATAATAAGAGTCCTGCTGGATCAGACTAGTGGACCATCTAATTCAGCATCCTGCCTCACACAGGAGCCAACCAGTTACTATGGAGGGTCAACAAAAGGCACCGAGGCTGAGGTCTTCTCTTGATGTTGCCTCCTGGCAGTGGTGTTAAGAGGTTTACTAACTCCCAATGTGGAGATTCCCTTTAGTCACCATGGCCATTATCCTCCATGAACCTGTGTAATCTCTTAAAGCTGCCTATACACTGGTAAGAGACAGAGCTGCAAACTGGTACACTCTCCATTCACATCTCATCTCAGGAATTTACCAGGTGGCCTTTAAGCTCCTCTTACCTCAGTACCACTCCCCTTGTATTATGGGGAAAGTATCATGATCATATACCCAATGCGAAACCAATGAGAAATGGGACAAAGAACAGCTGTGTACAGTACAAACAAAAGATGAACCATTATGAAATGAAAGGGAGACTGATCCTGTAAGGGCTTCTGGAGTAGTTTCCGTAAAGTGCTCCAAATGCGTGGAATATAGTGATGCAATGAAGATGGCCATTTCAATTTTTTCAGGTTTATTGAAACTTCTTTACCAAAATCTTTATACTCTTTTTTAAATATATATATATATCATTCTCCTGTAACCAAAGCTGCAAGGAACAACAATAATATAAACAATCTAAGGTTGTGGTCCCACATGCGAGATAAAGTGGGGGGGGGGGAGAGAAAGGCTATTTCCTCTGGTGGAAGCTGACCCACAGTTGTGCGATCACACAGTCTTTTGAAGCTGTGGGCACAGCCCGCCACTGCGTGATCAGATGCAACTGCGGGTGAGTTGGGTTGGGGTTTTTTGGCCATTTATTTCCAATGCACTTAAACGAGGGATCGATGATTTGCACCTCAGCCCTGATGAATCCCTATGGCGTGTGAGATGATGCGCATACTGAGAAGGGGAAAAAACAATGGCACAGAGTTAGGATGTCCTGATCAGACCATCCCAATGCCATGAGAGTGTGCTGGAGTGATCAGGCAGGGGAAAGTCCACCCATGGCCCGTAGCAACCCGTTTGCTACTGGACTTTCCCCGGTGCCTGTTTAGTCTGCTTCTGAAGTGGAGCAACATGGGTTGCTGCCAGCTGTGAGATGCTTCCCAGATGTTCATGTCTGATTGCGCACTTTAAACCCACCTGGCATTCACGCCTATGCCGGGGCTAATTGTGCATATGATCGCAGCCTGAATATAAAGAGCCAGTGTGGTTTCAGTGACAGATTAGGATCTGATGGACCTAGGTTAACCCCCCCCCCCCATGCCACAGAAGTTCACTGGAAGACCTTGGGCCAGTCCTACCTCACAAGGTTGTTTGCTAGGATTAAATGGAGGATAACAGAATGATATAACCCACTTTGGGTCCCAACTGAGGGGAAAGGTGAAGTATGAATGAAATATGTATGTGTTTGTGTGTGTATGTGTGTATATATTCTCCTAGATTTCAGTTCTCACAATAATTAACCTAAATTACCATTTACTGCAGTAAGGCCAAGCTATTGGCATGGCTTCAAAATTAGTTTTAATTTCTGATAGGCTAATCTAGGTCCCGGCCACATGAGCGAGATAATCCGGGGGGGGGGGAGTGAGGCTATTTGCTCCGGAGTAATTTGACCCGCAGTTGCGTGATCACACAGTTCTGTGAAGCTGTGGGCACAGCCCGCCTCTGCGTGATCAGATGCAATTGCGGGTAAGTTGGGGTTGGGTTGCCTTTTTTTCTGATGCACTTAAACGGGGGATCGATGAATCACATCTCCGCCCTGAGGGCTTTCAATGGCAGAATGCAATGCTGCACATACTGAGAAGGGGAAAAAAAACAATGGCATCGGGATAGCCTGATCAGACTATTCCCTGATGCCATGAGTGTGCGCTGGAGCGATCACATGGGGAAAGTCCATCTTTGGCCCATAGCAAACCCGTTTAATACCGGACTTTCCATAGTATCTTTTAACTCCACTTCTTCAGCAGAGAGAAACAGGTGGCCAACGGGTGTTCTTGCCAGATGTTCTGGTGTGATTGCACCCTTTAAATCTGCATAGCATTTTTGCCTATCGTGCAGCTAATTCTGCGTGTGATTGGGGCCCTAATCTAAGGCATATAAATAAGTGGCCACATGAAGCAGTGCCATTATTCCACATGACTTCCCCCCCATACATGCATATTTCTGATGAGCAACATTTGAACCCACATTTCATAGAACACTGGAGGACTGGATGTAGTAAAGTAATATTTATTTATTTATTTTTTAAAATTCTTTTTATTGGTTTTTTGGTAATACAGATACATAGAACTGATTAAATAACAAGTTGCACAAAGTTATTAACATTGCGGTGTTAGGGAAATGTCACAAAAATATGAGCTATACTTATCAATAACTAATAGTTAACCATGCTGATAGTACTGATGTAAGTCAGAGCGAGAAGGTAGTAATTATTGTTTTTTAGAGTGAGCTTGTGATTTCCAGAGGGTTTTGTTTTTGTTTAGGTATAAATATTTTTGTTTGTTTGTTTGGGTGTTTGTGTATTCAGGTGATTACATGAATGTTCATTGAAGTAGAATGTGATATATGGGTTTATATGGTTGAATAACTGATGCATATAAATATTCCAGGAATGGAGACCATTTCCCTACAAAATTAGAGGGTTTGGGATAAATGTCTGTTTGTTTGATGTAGTCCGTAATTTTTTTCTAAAACCAGCTGGTCCCAGACTTTGTTGAGCCAGTCAGTAGTGGTAGGAGCCTTGTCTGCTTTCCACTTAGATGCTATTGAGGTTTTGGCAGCAACCAGTAAGCTGGTTATAAGTTCTCTTTGAAGAGGTTGTATGTTTTTAATGTTCCATTTGTCTAAAAATATTAGTGTGGGGTCAAGAGGGATATTAATACCAGTGATGAGTTTTATTCGGGACAGTACTTCTAACCAAAATTTCTTGATGTAATTACACTTCCACCAGCAGTGGGCATATGATCCTATTTCTCCACAGTTCTTCCAACATGTTGGTGAGTGTGCAGAAGTTGCTTTCGATATTCGTTCCGGTGTGAGATACCATCTGGAGATGATCTTGTGTGTTTGTAGTTTTGTGGTTATTACAAGAGAAGATATTAGTTTGGATGTCCATATTTTTGACCATTGCTGGTTAGTGATTTTAGTTTCACAGTCTCGTTCCCATTGTTGTTGGTACCGCAGCGGTTTTTTCCCCAGGTGACTGATCAGAGAGTCATAGGTGGTCATAATTAACCCCTTTGATTTATAGTTTTTAGGGTCAATGAGTTTTTCAAAGGGGGTGAGTTGTTCATTAAGAGTTTTTGTTGCATCAATACTGTGGATCATGTGATTTAGTTGCAAGTAGAAAAACCAAGGGATGGGTCTGTGTACTTTTTGTTCCAGTGCTATTTTAGGTAGTAAGCCTTTTTTCGTTAAGATATCGTTTAAGCTTGTTATTTTGCCTAGTCTCCACATTTCAGTCGCTTTTTGGTCTTGTCCTGGAGGGAACCAATTTTGATTTAGAAATGTTGAAAATCTAGAGTATTTGGGAAGCAAAAGTGATCTAAATGAACCCCAGTTTTTTAATATGGCTGTCAGGAATCTGTTATCCTTGTTTAGCTGCAGATGAGAGCTCGTAGTATTCCAGATAATTTCTTGTACAGTTTGCGGTGAAGATAGTGGAATTAGGGGTTTGACCCATTCTAGTTGTTCTCCCTTTCACAAGATCTTTATTATTGGGACCATTAAAGCAGATTTGTAATACAGCGCTAAGTCAGGGTAGTTAAAGCCTCCTTGCGAAGTGCGTCTTCTTATCACTGTGAAGCTAGTCCTTGAACATTTGCTTTGCCATAAGAAGGTGTTTGTTATTGTTTGCCATTGATGGAGAATGTCTTTTGACAACGTAATTGGTATTGTGCGAAACAGAAAAAGTATTTTTGGAAGTATGAAAGCTCTAATAAGATGTAGTCTGTCAAGATATGTAAGACGTTGTTTCTCCCATTTTCGGAGATCGGCCTTGATTTCTAAGATTTTAGTTTTATAGTTCTTGGCAAACAACTCTTCTGTTTTATTGGGCAGCTGGATACCAAGATATGAAAGTTCTGTGGGAGCCCATTGGAATTCATAATTAGATTTTAAATCTCTTTCAAGATCTTTGGAAACAATAATAGGCATTAAGTAAGATTTTGAGTGATTGACTTTGAGTCCAGAGACCTTTCCAAAGTTTTTCAATGCTGTTTGGAGATGATCTAGGGAGTTCTTAGGGTTTGATATATAGACCAGCATATCATCCGCGAATAGGCTGAGTTTAAAGGTGTGTTCCCCTATCTTGATCCCCTTTATGTTTTGGTCTTGTCTGATCTCTGCTGCCAGGGGCTCAAGTGCTATAGCAAAGAGGATCGGAGACAGTGGGCAGCCTTGCCTGGTTCCTCTGCTGAGCGTTACCTTTTGGGAAGTCATGCCATTAGTCTTGATGCAAGCAGTTGGGTTTGCATAGTAAAGTAATATTTATAATCATATAGTAGTACCATTAACATACATGAGGTGCTACAGCCTACCAATGCCCCTCTTCCAAAAAAAAAGAAAGAGAAATTCCTTTCCACAAAGTGCTTACAATGTAAATAACACCAGTTGCCACCCCAGCCGGAATAACGAGACAGACAACAGTTTGGATTTAAACAAGGGCCACTTTATTAACTATTTAAACAGAACATGCAGCAATGGGCAACTAAGCAAGCTCAGGAAAAGGCAAGGCAGGCGTCACTCCCTTGATAAGGGCGGGACACCTAGCCCCGGTCTGAAGCCCGATACTTCTGGCTCGTAACTGGCAGCCCAGCATGCTGGCACTCCCCCCCCAGGAGCGCCTACCCCTGCGGCTGCACAGACCAACAGAGAGGAGCCTAGCCTGAGAGGTTCCCTGAGGCGATCCCCATTCACCACCCCAGACCGCAAGGCCCTAGGGCAGATCCTGAAGATCACCTGTTCCCAAAAGGGATATGCTTGTGAGGCGCTCACCGGTTCCATTTTCTTGCTTGCACAACCTGCCAAGTGACCAGACTAATTAAGAACCTGACCACCGACTAAGCCCCTAAACCACAGAGCGCAGTGTAAGGTAGGCAAAAAACACCCCAACCAAACTTTGCCAAATAAGGTAGGGTGCAAAAATTCCTACCCAGCCCCAAATAGCGACCAGCCGAAGCCTACACTGCAACCAGGGTGGGCGGGTGGGCGAGCACGCGGAGCAACGGCTAAGGCGGGAGCGGGGCACAGGCTCTTATAGAGCAAGCCCCGCCCCCGCCTGCTCCAAGACGCGCGACAGCGCGCCGGTTGCTGCCTCGCATCCGGCGAGGTGGCAAAGAAGCCCCCGGGAGCCACAGCTTTGCCAGGCACCCGGGAGCTCAGTAAAGAATACAGAAGATAAGGGAAAGGGAAAGCAACAGAGAGGGGAGGAGGAATGGAGGAGCAGTAACAGGGTAAATATGAGCAAACACCATTACACATATTGCATGCATTACTTTGGGTTTTCATGCCTGAAAAAGATTTTAAATGAAATAAAGTAATTGAAAATTGTTTTAAATATGATGTGAACAGTAAATTTCAATCAAGTGATGCTGAGTGCCGTGTTTCAACCAACTCAGCAGCACTGAATATGTCAAGCCAAAAGAGCAACATCATATAAATTAATTTAGAAAATCTCTGTAGAATGATGATGGAATTTAGACTTCAGCTCAGAAATATATTTCATCCTCAGGCAGAAAGTTCATAAAACCAGGGTCCAAGTGACAGATCAGAGGAAAGAAGATGCAGTGAATCCAGCCAAAGAGGAAATCAGAGGTAAGCAGATAGGACACAGTGATAAGCACCATTTCTAATAAAAACAAAGCACACATGATTGAAGAGGGCAGATTAAATGGAGATTACAACAGAACAAGGGGGAAGAGGCTGCATACATCAAGCTGTGTGAGACCTTGAAGAAAAGGATCATAGAGGACATTAGGAAATAGAGTGTCAAGTTTGTGAACATAGTACAGGGTACTCTTAAATGAGAGATGTACAAAAGATGTAAAGCTTTCGATGTGGTGCTACCAGCAGATGCTCTTTGTGAAAGACAATGATTGCACAGCATGCAAAGAGAGATCAAAATGGAGTCCCACAGAGCGGCTGGGACTGATTCCAGTGACTTCATGCATGCAGCACTTGGGACAATTGGCACAGAACTCCTAGACTTCATTTCATTCTGAAGGGGAGGTAAATGGACAGAGCTATAGCCCTTCCTTCTCGTTTCCCTGATCTGTAGTGCATAGGAATGAAAAGAAAAACAGGAAATGCACACACAAACAAGCTGAACCGCACTACAAAAGCAAACAGTGCAGAAAGCAGTGCAATAAAAGAGTATGAGAATTAAAAGCAGAAAGACTGGCAAAACTGTTCTCAGCATGTACCTAAATACACTGCCAAATTAGATATATATTTTTATAGAATATTTTTTATAGAATATATTTTTTATAGAAATTCACCAGCAGATGCTGGTGACTATCTCAGGAGTAGCAAACCTTGAGGATCCATGTGAATTAAATCTATATGGCAATCAGGAACACAAGTGGAGACCTGCAAGAAACTTGCAGGATGGTTATCCCATTCCTCACACCTTTGCTTCCTCCCTTCTCACCTTACCTCTGTCACACTCTTTCTCCCTTCTGCCCCCCTTCTTTCTATCTCTCTCCTCCATGTATGTTACTTCCTCTCTCTTTCTGACCTGTCATCATTCTCTTTGTTTTTCTGCCTCCCCACCTCATCACTCTTTCTCTCTCTTTCTGCATCCCACCCCAAATCCCACCCTCCCCAGGCTCCACCTCTCAAATGTCTGGGAATTTCCCAACCTGGAGTTGGCAACCCTATTTCCTTCCCACCGAACAGCCAACCTACCTTTATCTGTCTTCAGCTTTCCATCTCCACCCCCCTCCCCCACAGCCTCTACCTAGGAAAATTACAGTCTTTCTCCACAGTGGGGACTAAAGCAGTTACATTATTACTTCCTCCTTGTTATCTGCACAACAACCCTGTGAGGTTGGTTTGGCTGAAAGTATGTGACTGGTCCAAAATCTCCCAGTAAGCTTCCACCGCAAGATGGGGATCTGAACCTGGGTCTCGCAGATCCCAGTCTGAAGCTCGAACTGTTGCACCACAATGGCTTTCATACGGTGGCTGCTGATGAACAGTAGCAAAGCAGCTGGGCCTAATTAAGTCATGCAAATCAGGCAGTATCAAGTCACACAGCGGGTGCTGCCTAGGGATGCCAGCCTCCAGGTGGGATCTGGGGATCCCCTGGAGTTACTGCTCATCTCCAGTCTACAGAGATAACTTTCCATGGAGAAAATGGATGCTTTGGAGGGGGGAGTTTATGGCATTGTACCTCACTGAGGTCCCTGTCCTCCCCAGGCTCCACCCCCAAATCTCCAGGAGTTTCCCAGCCTGGATCTGGATATGCTGCTGGTGGCTGGGGGGATACTTGGCAACCCTAGACTGCTGCCAGTAAAATCCCTGCCTTTGACTGACAGAAACAGTTGGAACCTCCCCCCCTCCCCCGAACATTCTAATCTCCTCACAGTTGACGCCTGGAGCTGAGGCCATTTCAAAAGGTATTTTGGGGGATTCTATGGTCCCTGAAGGGTTTTTTTAACTTTTCGGATTTTTCTGCACATGGTGGGAGTGCCCCCTGTGTGTAGGAAAACCTCTCCCCCCCCCAAGGGCCCCCTAGCTCAGATTTAGATATCCGCACGGGGGGGGGGGGCCTTCGCTATTAGATATATAGATGGTATTTGCAAGGTCTTGCTTGACAGATATATTAGGAAAACTCTGGTGCTGCATGCTGCTGTCTTTTATGATAGAAGCTCTGTTAAATATAAATCCATGGACTTGCTAATGCACCCATGGCTAGTGTTATCTCTTCAGTTCCCCACAGTACAGGAAGTGGGTTCTTCAGTATCTGGGGACTCCCTTATTTTGTAAAGGGTTACTTAAATTAGCATGATTGATCCAAAATAACATTCTGAATCTCTTCATCTTTGGCATGAAAGCAATGGCTAAATGCAAGCATCACACCAAACTGTGATTTGAGCTAACCAGCATACAAACACTGTTCGGACTTCCAAATGTACAAAGTTCAGTGAAGATAGTTCCAGGTGGGCAGCCATGTTGGTCTGAAGCAGCAGAACAAACTCTGAGTCCAGTGGCACCTTTAAGACCAACAAAGTTTTATTCAACTTTGTTGGTCAAAGGTGCCACTGGATTAAAAAAAAGATTGTGTGTGCTGGGGAAAATGGCGGGAAAAGAAAGCAGCGCAGTTTGAAATGACACACTGCTTCAGAGATGGCTCCTTACCGAAAGGGAAATGCTGTGTGAAACAGCCATCCCAGTCCCAGTTTACTCCATGATGGGACAATAATGGAAACCATTTGGTTTAGAAAGGTAGTGTGAAAAGGCTCATAGTGAATTAGTAAAAAGGCAGGTTGCCCTTCCTCCTTCAGCACTTACTGATGTAAGGTCTTTTTTTTTCTCTCTCTCTCTGTTCAGAATGTTCTATAGATTTCTCTCTTTCTGCTATTTGGACACATTTAAAGTATGCATTAAAAACAACACTGTTGTTATGCAATGAAGGACAATGTTTTTAATAATGCCTTCCATCTGAACAAGGTTTCTGTCACATTGGCTTTGCTCTCTTTATTGAAATTTTATTGTAAAACATCATTTTGCCCTTGTCTGTTCCTCATTTTTCTATCTCTTCTTATTAACTTTAGGACTTAACAATTTAATTTATTCTCCGTACAATCGTTTTACACTCATTTTACATAGCTTTTTTTTTTTTTTGTAATGTATTCCTTCAGAAGCCTTCTATTATTATTTCTACAAAGGGCTCTGTAAGTTAGTACTTTGGGTGTCAATTAATGCCACTTGTACTAGCCCCAACCATTTTCTGCCTTGTTGCCCAGAAAGTATTCTTGCTTTGATATTTTCACAAGGCAGCAATATACATACTGAAATCATCAGCTGGAAGTTTTCTAACCAGCTACAAGACTGGTTAGGCACTATTGTCATTATTATAATGAAAATGAGTATGCTATCCTGAGCTTCTTGAAATAAAAATGTAATCATTTAATAGAAATATAATAAGTGTGAAGCTAAAAGAAGAGGGGGGGAATGCCTGAGCTTAATAGCTAAGATTATAAAAATGAAAATAATGCACATTTCTCTCTCTGTGTAAAGTGCTGTTAAATCACAACTGACTTATGGCGACCCCAGGAAGGGGCTTTTCAAAGGAAGGGAGAAGCAGAGATGGTTTGCAAATGCTCCAAGTGCTGATCCTGCTTTGCTTCCAAAATCTGTGACGATCAGGATATACCATGCTGCCTGCCCTCTCATGCACACTCCTAGTTAAGAATAATATTGTTAAACTTTTAGGGAAACCAGCTATTCAAATTTTAGTTCTATTTATTACGACTATAGGCTAACATTCTCAGTTTACTAATTCATTATTACTTTACGCCATCAAAGAATTGGTCATGACTTGCCATTGATCACACAAGGATCAATAAAGCATTAGTTATTTATTTACTGTTATTATCTATTTGTTCACTACCTGCCTGGTTAAATAGTTACATTATGCACACCGACACATACATAACCGTATTTGTGTGTATGTGTGTGTGTGAATTTCTTTTGATTCTGTACATAATAACACCTAATTGTTCCATTTGAAAGAAGAGATGCAGTTTTGGATCAAATGTTCCATTGAGGGAGAGGGATACAAACAGAGAGCACCCCCCTCCAGGAAGCACAAGAATTTCTACAGCCACCATTTCTATGCGGAACCCAGGAATCCATTTCAACCTATACTGGTGACATTTTTGGGCCTCCCAGACTCTGAATTAAGGAATATACTTCTGGCAGATTCTAACCCTCAAGTTATGCTTGCTTGCTCCAGATTTTTCACTGCAGCCTCTAGAATCCACAAAGATTATATAAAGGAGTGATAAAATGTCTGAGAGATCCTATCTATGCCTTGTGATTAATACCCACTGATGGACCTCTGCTCCATTTCATTCAGAGCCCATGAGTTCTTGTATTGTGAGAAAGGGAGAAAAGTACTTCTTTCTCTACCTGCTCTATCCCATGCATAATCTTGACCCAGCAGATAAAGTCATAAAAATAAAGCTCATGACTCAGCAGGTAAAGCCCTGAGCAATGTGTTGAGCACCACTGAGCTAGAGGATAGATTTGCAGGGAAATGTGAGGGGATGAGAGCAAGGAAGAAAGCAAACAAACAACCACGTTGTGTGACCTGCCCTGAGGCCTGCTGCACAGGGAGAGGCTGGGATAGAAGTGCAAGCAATTAAATAGGCTGTGATCACACACACTAAATAATCCACTTTCAATCCACTTTCAATGCACTATCCAACTGGATTTTACTGTGTGAACTGGCAAAATCCAATTTGAAAGTGCAATGAAAGTGGATTATTTAGTGTGTGCGATTGCAGCCATAAATAAATAAATAAATATTGGCCACAGCTTTATTGAATGCAGGAGAACTGGTGCAGCATGGGGACAAATCCTGCATAGGGTGACCTGCCTGGCACCCCATGAACACCCACTCCTCCAGCCTGCCTGCTGGGAATAAACCATCGAGTGGCAAGCCCTGGGATCCAGCAGGCCACTGGCCACTGAATGATTCCTTTGCCACCTGGTAGTAAGAGCCATCAGCCAGCCCCCAGGCTGGGCATGCCATTATGTAGCCCTACCCCCAAAACCCCTTAAGGGAATCCCCAAGCAGGCAGGCAGGCAGGCATGCAGGCACAGCCTCCCCCCACCAAAGAATCCATCCCAATGCCCAAATTGCCCCCCAAGCCATGACATATGGATCATAAAACGCTACACCAATGCACAACCCATAACAACTGGAAGCAAAGGAAGAGTGTGTGGAACCAAGTGAGAAGAATCATCTGGCAGCATCCCTGGTAGATAGGCATGGGGCAGGCCACTGAGGGATGGCCAGGTCCTGGAAATGCCCCAAGACCCTGCCCTTCCACCCAGCCAATCCCATGGCCTTGATTGGTCAGACAAGGGGCTGCTACGGGGCCATGCCCTCCCACCCCTGATTTGTTGCAGTTCACTGCTGGCCAACATGCTTCCTTGTGTCCTGCTTTGGCCCCCCAGGCTGCAAACATGGCCCCCAGATTATTTGTGGCCAATGCCTGTAAGCACATTAAATTTGGCTCGTATTTCTTTCTAAAGATTACACCCAAGCAAAGTATATTTGATCGTTTCTACTTTGCCCATGCCACATGGACAAACATGCTCAGCCATAGGCACCTTTTTGTAACGACCTTCTATAACTGCAGAAGGGAAAGTGTTACATCGGGCCATAGAAAAGGCCCTTCTATAGGATGGAATTGTCAGATGTGATAGATAGGGGGCTGGGGAAACCACATATCTCTTCTGGAGAAGAGCATAAAATCTCGAGTCCTTGGCAATACCATTCTTTCTCTCAGTGTCTTGCATTCTCTGCTTGACTATGGTCCTTGCTTGGTCTAGTGCAGGGGTGGGCAAACTGTGGCTTGGGAGCCGCATGTGGCTCTTTCACATATATTATGTGGCTCCCGGCAGGGCGGCTGGGGAAGATAAATATCATGAGCAAACAAATATCATTGGACAAATTAATATCATTATCGATATCTGCTTTTACCCCTTTTGTTATTATTTTTGGCAGTCTCATTTAATGTTAATAAAAAGCAAAATTGCTTATTTTCCAATAAAAGCAGGTAATATTTGTTCATGTCTTGTGGCTCTCGAACATCTGATGTTTATTCTATGCGGCTCTTACGGTAAGCAAGTTTGGCCACCCCTGTTCTAGGTGGCTCTTACGCTGAGCAAGTTTGCCCACCCCTGGTCTAGGGCCATTATCTGTAACAACTCAGGTGAAAAGCCGAGCATAGACACCTTCTGATGAGTAGCTCTAAGCCAGGCAGAACAAGACCTATCCTTTAGAATCTGAGGGACAATGGCTAAGTTTAAGCCAAGCATTGATTGAGGCTAGGTTTAGGCTGCGAGCACATGGCCCTTTAATGCGGGAGGAAGGGCTGCTTCCTCCCGCATTTAAAGGGGCCGTCCACAACAGCCCGCAGCGAGTCCCGCGGCGAAGCAGGCTCCAATGCGGGTTGCTCCCACATTTTCCGATCCCGGGAAAAACTAGTGTTTTCCCGGGAGTCGCGGGAGGAACCCGCATTCAAGCCTTCTGGACAGCCCTCTCTCGCAAGCATTGCGAAAGCCGGGCTGTCCAGATGCCCCCCCCACCATTTCCCCCCCCCCCGGTTTACACTTGGGCGCATGGCCACTCATGCGCCCAAGTGTAAAAGGGGGAGGGGACCCCAACTCACCAGGCCACCGCCGCTTCTGCCACTGCTGTGACCACCTCCACCGCCGTTCCCGGCAGTCTTTCCCACTGCCGCGGCCATCTCTTCAGTGGCAGCCGCCGCCACGGCCATTCCACAGCCATTCCCGCCACCATTGCTGCAGCCGCTTCCGCTGCAGCCGCAGCCGCCATTTCCGCCGCCGCCGCAGCCAATGTTCCCACAGCCGCTGCAGCCGCCAACGCTGCTGCCGGGGTTGGGATGTGTAAACATGTGTAAACATCCCAACCCGCAGGAAGAAAAATGTGGCCCCTTTACATCCAGGATCCCTCCCGGATTAAAGGGGCCGTGTGCTCGTAGCCTTACTTTGGCCTCTATTCTTAACAATCTAGTTTCCAGCCATAGCATAGCATTAGAAACACGTTTTGGACATTGAAAAATGACTCTTAAAAATTTGGATTGGATTTTCTCAAGGGGGGCAAAATTTGATGGAGCTGGGCATTGGTTTTAGCACAGGCAGTTATGGAGACTCTGATTTCACTACTTCCTGTCACATTACAATGATTCCATGTGATTTCCTGCCATATTCTTGCAGTTCAGTGGTCCCATCTTGCTGGCTGGTATTAGAGATCAGTTCTTGGTCTAGAAAGGCTGAAGACCACTACCATATCTATTACGGAAATGTAGCCTTCTCTTCTACTGTGAGCAATATCCTCAGATGGTTGCAATACATGTATTAAAGCACTCAATGGCTTAACTTTTAGTTAATGCATTTTATATTTAGAGGGGCTGGGTAAAAATATATATATATATATATATTACCAAACCATAGAGCTACGAATCAGTTGTTGCTCATTAACTCACACATTGGGCTCGACACTGAAAATGTATGTGCTTTTAAATGTCTGAGTTGAAGTCTATCATATCGTTCACAAAAATGTTTTGTGCAATTTAACTATGTTCAACTTTATGCATGGGAAATATAACTGTACATTTGGTGAATGTCATTATAATATGTTCGGTGAATGCCTTTGAATAGTGAATTGAGAGAAAAGTAAACCCAGCTTTGGAATGACAGATGGGAAAAAACCAAAAACGGTTTGTTTTTACTCCATTGGCTGAAAGCTGGCAGTCTTTTTAGAGCCTCCTTTTGCATGTTTTTTTCTTTTCAAAATCTAGAATTTATATTCTCATAGGGCACAGAGCAGCAAATATTTGGCAATCTTCAGGAACTAAGCTTGTTGTTACTGTAGCCCTATAGTTTCCTTGGTGGTATTTGAGACTAGAAACTACTCAAATGTTCTCTGGAAGAAAGGCATAATACAGGTTGCAATAGGCATGAAAATTAATCATCTTCAGCACATCAAATTACAAAAACATCCATTCAGGATTGTTTTAACCAAATGGCCATTTTCCAGCACACTGTACTTGGCAGTGGTATAAATTCTTACAGACGTTAACTAATTCATCTTCACATTGCTTGACAAAGATGATGAGCTCTTAATCCTATTTTGCAGGTTGGGAATTGAGGCTGTGAGAGAACGAAAATTAATGGCCAGGATCCAAGGAGCTCTGCAACTACTTCCAAGTATTCAAGCAGCCCCTGATGTCACATCGCACACTGCTTTTAAACCTTTAGCGGGATTTAAAGCATTTGGGGACATGGCAAGGAGGGGAGGAAGGCTTTAGTTCAAAGAAAAATAGGTTTAAAAGCTCACACTAGGCATGCCCATATCTGTGTCATACTGAAAGTCGTTGTTTGGATCCTGGATAGTATATCTTAGGCCAAACTTTTCAGTAAAATTTATTGTTGCCTGAAACTCTTCATTGCTCCTCTTATTATAAGTTTTTTTTTTTTTTTAAATTTTTATTAATTTTCTCTATATCTAATTCTACAACGCTACTTTTCTAAGCTATGTTTACCTTATACAGAGTGTGCTTTATCATTTGCTTAATATTGCTATGCCATTAATACATATGAAGCATTTTAAACCTTGGCTAATATTCAGATAGCATTGTTACTGATGATACATGAAAAATAAAAAAAAAGCTGTTTGACAGACATGCTCTTTTGAAGGAATGCTTAATTATACAAATTATCTATTATATATAAGTGCAGTTTCAAAAAACATTTTATCCTTTATTTCTTCTTTCGTCCTCTTCTTGTCTTAACAGTCTCTTCTTGTACTTTTGGAGCTGCTGCTCCCTTTTCCGAGTCAGACGTTTCTTCTTCGCTGTTTGAGCTATCAAATCCATACATACTTTCTTGCGATGCCAGTGAACCATCTGAGTCTCTCTCTTTTTTCTTTTCTTTGCTTTTTTCCAAAAAACTTTTCGCCTGTTGGACAGAGTCAATCTTATATTTCTTGTTCTTGATGCTGAAGCTCAGTCCTTCCGGAACATTCCACCTATAGATAATAGATTCAGACTGAAGCCAAGATGTCAATTTTCCATAGGCTTTCCTTCTTTTCCTTATTTCAAATGGGATATCTTTCATCACTTTAACTTCTTTTCCTTTGATCTTCAGAACTGCTTTATTTGTGGTCCTAAGCACCACATCTCTTGTTGACTTTTTGGAGAACCTTATCTGAATCTCACCAGGCAGGCTTTTCTTTTTAGTATAATCTGGATAGGTTCTGTAAACCATATCCATATCGCTTTTTATTTCCGCTGCTTTTAAGCCCGTCACTGGTTCAAGCGCTTCGCTTAACAGATTTTTAAGGTCTTCTCCTTTATCCTCTGGTACATTCTGAAGTCTTAGGAAAAAATTCGATCTTTCCATCTGTAGTTTCAAAAGCTGATCAGAATGGAAGGCCTTTTCTTTCTCTGCTTTTTGTAGTCTTGAATCATGATTTTTAACTGAAGTCTTAACTTCCAGAAGTTCTCGCTGCAGCTTCTCTGTAGTTTTATTCGACTCCTTCAGGTCCAATTGCATCTTGTCCATCTTAACGTTGAGAGCTGTCATTTGGTCCACTAGAGGTCGCAATAACGAGGAGAACACCGTGCTCATCTCCGTGGTATCAACCTTTGAACTCGGAGCTGTACTTCCTAGTTTGGGGGAAGGTTTCGGTTTCCCCGCCATTGTTGAGACTGTGCTTCTTTGTTGATAGTTAGATAAGATGGACGAAAGGAGCAAATTCCACGACTGCGCTTATATCTTTTTAAAGTTCATATCCTCTAAAGCGCGATGCTGCCATCAAGCAAGCCGGACATACGTTTTTTCATGCAGTAACGCCACGTAAAGAGTCCCGTAAGTACGCCAGTCTCGAGGGGGGGGGGGTTTTACTCCACCCGCCTTTCCCGCTGTATTCTGTTTCTTTTTACTTCGGACTCACTGTTTCTCCAAGCGTGACTGTCAGTTCCAGCCTCATTGCTTCACACTCTCTGCTGCTTCTCGGTTTTGCGCTTTTAGCCATACGGCTCCCACGGACGGGGGAACCTATGGGGGTGATGAAAGGGGACCTCAATCCCTCGATCGCCACCGTAGGGAGAGATCCCCCTCGTGCCACCCCAGGCAGAGCCCCTTCACTAGGGTCTCTGGGGGCTCGGCACCGGTCCGAAGCCCCTTCTTCCCGCCGGGTACGGATCGCGCTCCCCGCTAGTGCGGAGGAGCGCGTCCGCCATAGTCGCAAGTCTTGCCGGAAGTCATTATAAGTTTTTTTTAAAGGCACCAGCCATTTATTTCCATTCCTTGCTGCTCCCTAAAACAACGGTGCATTGGCATTTATTAAACTTATTTATGTTGGAAATGTCAGGTGCACAAATCTAAGTATTCATGCTGCATACAATAGCTTATTCAGCCATTCCTCCATATGAGGGACCATATTTAACTTCCAGACTGTGGCCAGCGTACATAGGCTCTGGCTAATAAATTCCCAACAAATTGTATTTTTATATAATCATTAATAATATATTTTAAGAAGCTTAGCAAGAATGTCAAAGACATAATATCCAAAATCTGAAGTCTAATGTTACTCAAAGAAGTTGTAGCTCACTGGCAGAGCATCTGCTTGGCATGAAGAAGGTCCCAGGTTCAATCCCCAGAATCAGGTAGGAAGTGATGTGAAAGACCTCAGGCCTGAGACTCTGGAGACCCTCCACTGGTCGGAGTAGACAATACTGACTTTGATGGACTCTGATTCCGTATAAGACAGATTCATGTGTTCAAGATCTGAAGCAGAGCAAATTGGCTCATGATCTGAACACATGTTGGACCATTCAGAAATGGAAAAAGTTCAGTCTTAACTTGTGGGAATCTCCCCATATAGTTATGGGTTAGTGCCTTTGACCAAAAACTGCATCCACTTATCACTGCATATGCATGTCATGAAGAACTATGCCTGCTCAATTTCTATCTGTCATAAAATGGTACTTATTCGATTGGGGAGGTGGCTGGACTGACAACCTTAATTGTATTATGTCTCTCAAACACGGTCTAGTGCCATCCGAGGCTGAGGACAGACTGGCAGTCTCCACCGCTCTGCCTCCGCTTCAAAAGCGGAGGCAGAGCGGCGGTTCAGACGGCCGCATCTGTCCGGAGGAGGCGGCGCTGTGCTCCTCCTGCACCAGCCGAGCACCACTTCAAAGTGGTGCTCGGCTGCTGCGGCACGCCCCGCGGGTGTAAACGCACGTGGGCAGGGGCAGCCGCGCGGCGTCCACCCGCCACTGCAGGAAGCCACTCGCAGTCTGAATGCTGCGGGCAGCTTCCTTCAGGCGGCGTGTGAATGCCGTGCCACAGGGGAAATTCTCCCCGCCCCAGTCTGCTGCACCGCGGAGGTGCGGCAGACTGCCAATCTGTCTTCGGCCCTAGTAAAGGTAAAGGTTTCCCTTGCTCGAAAGCCAGTCGAATTTGACTCTAGGGGGCAGTGCTCATCTCAGTTTCCAAGCCAAAGAGCCAGCGCTGTCCGAAAACATTTCCATGGTCATGTGGCTGACATGACTAGACACCGAGGCATACAGAATGCTGTTACCTCCCCGCCGAAGCAGTACCTATTTATCTTCTTGCAATTTCTTGCTTTCGAAGCAGAGTAATATTCTAGTGTCATCCTAAGTGGAATTTCACCTTTGTCAACTCTGCTTAAGATGGCACTGTTGAGCTGTCCCGGCAAAAACAAAAAGAAGAGTCTTGTGGCTCCTTAAAGATTAGAAGATTTACAGAGCACATTTTGCATACGACTGTTCTGTTGGTCATTTCAAAGGGTCCTTTCCCCACTGAAATAACAGAAGTTTTGTGCCCAGCCTGGGACAACAGAGAATTACTGAATGAATCAAACTCACGCAGCACCAGGGAGCTTAATATTACAGTCTAGAAGATGGCGGGAGAGAACAGACAGACAGAAATCATTGAACAAAAAAAATCTGAACTGTTGCTGCTCATAGCTGATCTCAGTAGCAGGGTTAAATATGACATAAGCATTCCCAATACAAAAGATTCCTCTCAGGACACTTGCAGATTCACCATTTAAGAAGCATATTAAATTCTCACGTACTAATTGTGCTACAACTAAAAGGAGTGAATGATCAGCTGAGGGAGGAAGCTGCTGATTTGAGAGCACAACATTTAAAACCTGAGTATTAATAATAATAAGACAAAAACTAATACGCTACTGTCAAATTTAATAGGGGGGGAAATCAAAACTATTCTCATACTGTCAGCACGAAATGTGATGCTTATTTCAGTCATGATAAAGGTTTACCAGTGTTGGGAAGCCACCCTTTTAAACTCATTTCTGAAAGCTATTTTTCCATAATTATACTCCCATAATTAATTAATGTTCTTTTTTGCAGTTTAATGATTGTGGTACTTTTGTTTGGCTTTCCTCTTGTTAAAGGAAATTAAGATTCGTAGAGATATCAAAGGTACAATATGGTCGATTGTGGGAGAAATGGACAGAATATTGCAGCTTTGTTGTTCTCTGTTGCTTGGGACCTGGCTTTCAAATTTTGTCTTTCAGTAATCTAACATCTTCTTCTTCTGCCCTGCTCTTGTTACCTTTCTATTATTATGTTTGGGTTAAGAATGGAAAAAATTATTTTCAACATTTCTAGTAGTCACTGTTTAAAAATATTTCATCAACTTTTATGGATAAGCCTAGGCTAGCCTGATCTCATCAGATCTCAGAAGCTAAGCAGGGTGAGCCCTAGTTAGTAGTTGGATGGGGGACCACCACAAAATGTATAACTATCATAACAATGGCTGAAGACAGACTGGCAATGTAAAGTGGGACAGCCCCGCGTTGGAAGTGGAAGAAGGGAGCGTGTTCAGGCATGCACATCTGTCCGTCGGCTCCGTTTCGCACTTACCCATCTCCCACTCGCTTTCCATCCGCTTTAACAGGACACCGGGAGAAACCGGTGTCCAGGGGCCATCTTGCGTTTGCCTCCTGCTTCCAGGCAGTGTGAACCAGAAGAGGGCGGGAGGCAAGCGGAGGCGGCAGTGTGAACGCGGCGTTTTGTCAGTTTGCGCATGAGCGCACATGTGCACATGCGCAAATTGCCAAAACAGCCCTATCACGAGCTGCGGAGGCCGGCCCACGTGGGGCCACTCCGCAGCAGTCTAAATGCTCCGTATCGGCACCGTTGGGCAATACACCGGCCGGTGTGAACGGCCAGCCCCAGGGAGTTTTTCCCCCGCAGCAGTTTCCTCTGCATTCATCTCGCTCCAGATTGCCAGTCTGTCCTCAGCCAATGACAAACCACCTCTGAATGTCACCATAAGTCAGCTGTGACTTGTCAGCACTTTCCACTACCACCGCCAGCTTTAGAAATCTGGTTAGCTGGGGCAATTAGATGTTTCTGCAAGTGCAAGGATTTCCACTTATGGAACACAATTTTCCTGCCTTTCCCTTCCCATGGCAGCCCCAAATGACCCATGAATTCCTATTCTTGAAGGATAGTGGGACCACAGGAAAAGGATTTCAGAGGACATTTCAGGATGTTGCACAGGAAAAATTACACTTCATGGGTGGAAATCCTTGCATCCACAGAAATGTAACTCTGAATCCAGCCCTCTGATTTCTCAATTAAGGTCAAATTTACATCTGACTTTCCCACTAGAATCATTCTAGTTTAAAAAAACAAAAACAAACCCTGTCTATACCTGTTTCTAGTTTCAAACCATACTTGTTCTAGTTTATAAATTAATGTTTACATTTGTTAATTGCCCTCCTGTGGTCAAGCTAGCATTATACTGCTTTAAACAAATGCTGTTGCTTAATACTCTTCAGACCCCCCTGGAGTGAAATTTGAAACCAGCATGTAATGAGCTTGGGAAAAGACAGCAGTCAAACTACTTCAGAGGGGAGGTGTAAATTGGGCCTAAGTCTTAAAGTCTATCTCTGTCCAGCTTCCCCAACATTATGTTCCATTACTAATTGTGGACGAAAAGAATTCCACATGTAGAGTTTGTTGGGTCGCAGTATTTCTGGGGTTCAAAAAGCTTTCCCTGTCATAATTCCTTTTTTCCCCTGCATATGTACTGAAGAGACCAGGAGACCACTGTTGAAGGCTACCAATGCTAAATGCTACTAAAAGGGGAATTCCACGAAATAGAAATTTTGATTAGCCAACTCTGTTGGAAGCTTGCCTGTACATTTTCAGTTTTACAGGCTGCATTTCTTTTTTGTACATCAGTGACAATTCTTTGACATCTCTGGGTTGATTCCCATGACCACTTTGCATGCTGCCAGCTGTCCCAAATATTTTCCTTTATCCTGGATTGGAGTGATATTTGAATGGAGCTCCAGTGAACTAGGAAACCTCAGAGATACATGCATGTCTTGAATAATTCAACTTTACTGTCAATTGAACTTAACAAGTATAAAATAGGCATTTCTGTGCCTTGAGTATTTTTTTTTTAATTACATTTTGTTTTGGGAAGTTTTAGAAAAGTCCACAGTGTGTTTTCATTTGTAGCTGACAGATCAAATACAACAAAGAAAGGTCATTCTATGTATACCAATCTGTCCATTAAAACAAATTATTCAGGATTTTTGCTCTCTTTTTGTATTTTCATAGTAGCATAGGAAAAAGCTTGTTGTTATTTCTTTAGCAAACAGTATTTTGCCCCACTTTTGTTAAATTAATGTTAAAATATGGCGTGTTATGGTTCATGCTGTCATGCACCATTAACCAGATTTCTGTTAGAAAGCCATCTTGAGAAAGGAAGCTTACTTAATATCAGGAAGAATAACGCATGTTATTATTGTGGAATAATGATAGTGCAATCTGTGCTTGAAGCAGTTATAAATAAGCCTTTGAAAGCAATTTTGTTTTTGTATTTTCAATAAAGGCTGCAGAGAGCCCTGAAAAGGATCTAGCCTTGTTAATATTGCAAGCTGTGTCTCTCTCTGCACTTGGAATAGTCTTAGTATGGCATCTGCCTTGAAAAGGGCTTCCACACAACTGTCAGCACAGAATCCCCATGGTTTACACAGAAAATGAATAGAGCATCACTCCAGTGGGAGTCGTTAATAATCCTCAATCTCAAAAGCTGCCATGTGTTGGCCACTGGTCTTTGAAGTTTCATAAGGTGAGAAGTTAGAGGAAGATTATTTAAAGCTAATAAACTTCTGAATGCCACCCCCCTAAAAAGAGGTTTATAGAAAGCTCTGAGAAAAAGGCAAAGATGCCTTCATTTTGTCTTTAATCTTTTTAAGAGAAATTGTAGATTTAAACTGATGCCTCAGTATGACTCAATACACTGCAAAACATACTAACTGCAGCACGGAGCATGTATTCGGCTTTTTCACAAAACGAACACATCGTGAGTAAATACATATGTCGTGTGGGAAGGAGGGGAAGAACAGGCGGGTTCTGTTCCCAACCTACCTACTGAACTCATGGTCATTATCGATAATATTCCCAAATCCAGACCACCACTCATTTATTTATTTATTTATTCAATTTATGCCCCGCCCTCCCTGCATGGCAGGCTTAGGTTGCCAGATTTCCTGCGAGCGGGAGGGAAAACCTTGACCCTAAAGAGTAAGCATGGCAGATCAGGAGCAGCGTTTTGTGGGACAGGGTAGAGCCTTGCAGCCTGTTTGGGTGGAGGATAGCATCAGACATAGCCTGATGTATGGGGGTTGGGAGAAAGTGACAGGCCCTGCTATGTAGGAACTATTCTGTCCCCTCAATTCTGGCATCTCTTCCTAAAATATTCACTCTTTCCATTGGAGACTGTGAGAAGGCTAAAACCCTTAAACTTCAGGCCAAGGTCTGCATGCCTTAGGCTCCTAGCAAGCAAAGTCCAGCTGCTTCTCTCCACAGAACTCATTACCTCTGCTAGATAAACATCCCACTTTCAGAAAATGAGATGATTCTGCTGTCCAGTAGTCACACAGTATAGTTCATTTGTTAAGAGCATTGGTCTAGGGTTTGGGAAACCTATGTTGAAATCCCCCTCCCTCAGGTTGCTGGGTGACAAATGTGTAAAGTTTGAAGTCCACAACGTCAGGTCAAGGATATAATTCTGCTTCATTTGTACTGCAAGACACAAAAACTGTAGCCAGGCATCCATCTTATTTATTTATTTATTGGTTGAGATTTATATCCCGCCCTCCCCGCCAAATGGCAGTCTCAGGGTGGCTAACAACAGGTCACAATACACATTAATATTTAAAACATTAAAACATATAAAATTAGAAAACCTAATACAGATGGCGTTTCTTCAGTTTAGAGCATCAGAGTAGCGCCTAGATGTTAGCCACAAAAGATGGTCACACATACTAGATGTTAGCCACAAAAGACGGTCACACACATCTTGGGATCTGACCTAAAGTAACCCCCCCCCCCCCCCGGCACACACACACACCCACCTTCTCAGGAGCATGCCTGGTCTGACTACTAGAAAAAAAAGTATCTGCCACTCAGCTACTAAGTGGCAGCTAACAGGAACCTATAGTACACAAGGGTCAATCATTGCCCCCCCTCCATTGAAATAACGAGACAGACACTGAATTGGAATCAAACAGAGTCCACTTTATTTATCTATTTACAACTGAGCAGCAAGGGGAAAGATTCACAGGGGCAGAACAAGCAAGGCAGGTGTCACTCTCTGACTGACCTCCTTTCCCTCCACTGGGCGAGTCACTTGTCCCAACCTTGAGCCATCACTGTTGTCATACCACCCTGAAGCACCACCCCCAAAGCTGCACAACTTGTGGGGAAGAGCCTAACCAGGGGCTTTCTAGTGGTGGTCCTCCTTCTCAGACCTGGGCCACAAAACCCGAAGGCCATTCCTGATGGACACCTTTTTCCCAATGGGAATATGCTTTAAGGTGCTTACCAGTTCTGCTTTCTTACCCGCCCTACACTGCCACCACTAAGGCCAAGTCTTTGTTTAGGCCTTCATGCTTACCAGACAGCCCGAAGATGCTCGAACCCTTTGCCACAAGTCTAGAAAAATGTGATTCCCCTTGTTTGATAAGTGAACCCCATCCACTCTATACAGGTGAAAAAGCTCAACCTGTATGGTGCGGTGCGGCAAATATTGGCCCATATCACTAGGGTCATGCCCTTCTTCATCAAACCCAGATCATTACCCCCCAGGTGAAGCACTTGAGCATGAGGCAGAGGACCTTGCCTCTCTTCAAATAACAGTGGAAGGAGACCAGGTCATCTCATACCCCTTCACCCCTTCATTCCACCGAGGCCCACTAAGACCCATTTGGGAACCAATGAGCATCCTCCTGGCCCAGTGAGTGGCTTAAAAACCATGCTGTGGCCACAGATGGTGACTCTTCATTTCAATCTACAAAAATAACACACAGTACTAAGACGATCAGGTATGAAAATATATATACAGATGTGTGCTAGATGCCCACAGAACAATACAATAACAAAAGAGACTAGATGAAAGCTATAATATCATTTACCAAACAAGCAACCACTCCTCCACTTCAAATAACAGTGGAAGGAGACCCTTCACCCCTTCATTCCACCGAGGCCCACTAAGACCCATTTGGGAACCAATGAGCATCCTCCTGGCCCAGTGAGTGGTCCAAAAACCATGCTGTGGCCACAGATGGTGACTCTTCATTTCAATCCACAAAAATAGCACACAGTACTAAGACGATCAGGTATGAAAATATATATACAGATGTGTGCTAGATGCCCACAGAACAATACAATAACAAAAGAGACTAGATGAAAGCCATAATATCATTTACCAAACAAACAACCACTTATTCCTTCATAGAAAAAATACAAAGGTTGGTAAGATTTCACCTAGCAGATTGCTCCAGACTCTCCCAGTCTATATCCCTTTAACTGTCTTGTATTCTCAAAAGCAGTCGGCTCCAAATTCAATCACTCTGTGTCTCTCTTTCAACATTTTTTCTGGATATTTAAGTGTTTCAGACCTCTGGTCTTTCTTCAGGAACAAATCCTATATAGGAATCTTACATTCAATGTTACATTCAAGTAGACACTTTCATTGATTTCCTCTTCTGTTAATCTACTTGGGCAAGGTCTCCTTACTTATTTCCAAGCACGCTGCTGCTGCTGCTGCTGCCAAAGTCAAATGGACCCAAACCATGCCTCACTCACTCCAATCAATGGGTCCAATCAATGGGTCTAACTTACCTTCTTGCTTTGAAGGACCCTTGAATAATTCCAGTTGGCCTGCCTCCACATCCAGCTCCTGTGACCAGTGTTCCCTCTAAGCTCCACAGTGTTCTGAGCAGAAATTCTACCTCGTGAGTGAAAAAAACAAACTAGTAGCATTAAAGTTGTGAGTGTACATTTGACTATTGCATAAATTATTTTTTTAGATCATTTCCATAACCTTGTAAAAATCTCAGAATGAATTCTTTTAAACTATATTTAAACTTTATTTTAAGAATGATGTAAACATTACAAGTGAAACCAGTATCGTCAAATTTAATTACACAAAATGTTGTCCTCTCCAAGGGTAGACGAGGCTTCTGGAGAACAGGTCTGCCTGCCCCAATCCACTCTTAATGCCCTGAACTGAGGGCGGGAGCGCTCCCTCATCGGGCCCCAAGGCCTAGACCGCATTGAACCTGAAGCAGGAGCCTCAGTCACTGGAGATTTTGCCTGGTGGTGCCACATACAAGGCCTGCTGTAGATCCTCCAGCAGTCACCAACTGCTGTTGCCAAATCCACCATGCCATGTCAGGCTGCCCACCATGAGGTAGACCGTGTCCTGTTGCTGAATCCCGTGCTTGGAGCTCCACAAGATCTGAGCATTAGGTGAAGACTGGTTGGTGAGGGCGGAGCCTGGCCTTTAAATCAAGCTGGCCACAACACACAGCATCACAATGCCAACATCCCCTCATCCCCCTCTGAAGGAGGCAAAGCAGCCCCCCACCCTCCAGCAACTTTGCTGCGGAGGGCTGCCGCTAGCCAGGTTCTCTCTCAGCCTATTCTACTTCACAGCAGTTTCTGTGAGGAGAAAAAAGAGAAAGGGATGACATTGTATGCTACCCTGAGCTTCTTGGAGAAAGAGAAGAGCAAAAAGGTAACAAATAATAATACTCCACTTACCCATCAGCTACAAGTCTATATTAGCAGCATTGACGATCCACTGTTTGCATCTTCCAAATGCCTACTTGTGAATGAAATGGTCTAATACGTTCTAGGGAACCTGACAGCTCACAATGTTAATAAAACTTCAGATATCCTCTGTCAAGGAGCTGAGAGAGTTCTTAAAACATGTAGATTTTAAAGACATCGGTATGAGGAGGCCATATTCCAACAAGTACAAATCCTCAGGTGGAACAGATAAATTCCTGACCCTTTGGTCTAGTGCTCACTGAAGCAGGAAAGCTGCATCTGAGAGAGGGGCTCACATCTTTTAATGTCTTCCCACACACACAAAAATTACCTCACAAAGAAAACTAGATAACCGAGAGAAGAATGGCTTCCACCTGTCTTCTTTATGCCTTGCTAGGGTTGTTGGTTTTTTTAGTGAAGCTGTATCATCCAACTCTGTTTTCCTCCTCAGTGAGAACCAGAGTGCTCTGAATGGATAACACATCTTGCTAACAAAGCTTTAAACCTTGTATAGTGCATGACAGGCAGAAATCCAACAGGTGTTAGTTTGCAAGCATTCAGGTTCAGTGACTGGCAGGACTACCAACTGACCAGCAAAACACTGCCTCGTCTTGTTTACCTTTAAGTGTAGCTTTATCTGTAGCCATCAGCAGGTGAAGTTTTTCAGGGATTAGAAACGCTATTATCCCCTGCTAATTTCTACATATCACACTGATGTTAAAGCAAAGGTGTAAGAACTGACAAAAAAAACTGTCATCTCTAATGAGGGAGAAAGCAGAACTGTTTGTATTTCTAGCTATCATACAACTAGGGTGCCGTGTCACTTCCCACTCCCCTGTTCTTCATCTTTTAACATCTACCTCACATGAAGAAATTAAGAAGGTAAATCCCCCCCCCCCACTTTATTTCCATGTCTGAAATGGGGAAAATGTATCTGCTAAATTGGGGTGGAGGGTATGGCTGCTATTGACGATGAAATATTTGGGTCCCGAATGAGGGGTTCTTAATCCAATAGTCACACTGAGGCAGTGGAAAATTTCTAAGACATCTTTATTATGCCTGTAAGATATTTGCAATGGTTACAAAATCTTCCCTGAAGACTTTCACCCAAGGCCAAACTGGAAACTGACTGTTTTTACTAAATCACAACATCCCCAAAATAAAGCTAATGCAAAACACTGAACAACAGTTTCAACATAACAAGCAACTGAGTGAAACATGACTGCAGCTTCACTTAGACACATTCAAGTACATAACAATCACCCCCCCCCAATGCACATGTGCATTATGTGAAGAAGAGCAGAAATTATAGATTATAGGTCAGTGGTTCTTAACCTTGTTGGAGGTACCGAACCCCACCAGTTTCATATGCGCATTCACCAAACCCTTCTTTAGTGAAAAATAATTCTTAGTACTTAGTAATAGTACTAAGTTGGAGGCCCCACCGAACCCCTGAGACTGACTCGCCGAACCCCTAGAATTCGATCAAACCCAGGTTAAGAACCACTGTTATAGGTCAAGTCTTTCAGGTGGCTTGTGCTTCCATTTGGGGTAGCATTGAATTATGTTCCATGTGGTGGTTCTACAAATGTGCATTCCATTCTTTATTTATGATCAAACAACATTATAATGACAGAGTCTGCATCTAGTACACACAACATATGTGTAAACATTAAAAAGAAAAAAGAAAAATTAAAAAAACCCTCCTTCCTACACTTGCTATGTGTTGATGGATTGAGTTATCAGTTTTGTTATAAATAAAACTTTAGAACAAGGCATATCTATAAGTAAGTATCGGCTACTGGATGTTGCAGAAACCACCTTGGACTGCTCACTCAATGATGAGACTTCCTGGATCGTTTTAAATGGACATTCATTGCTTCAAGGTTGGGATTCCACAGGGCTCATTTCGTAGCAGGAGCTCCTTTGCATATTAGGCTACACAGCCCTAATGTAGCCAATCATCCAAGAGCTTACAGAGCTCTTCTTACAGGCTCTTGTAAGCTCTTGGATGATTAGCTACATCAGGGGGGCGTGGCCTAATACGCAATGGAGCTCCTGCTATGAAATGAGCCCATTCCATCTTCAGCACTTTTCCAGGTACTGCTGGTGTTAAACAAAAAGCTGGTTTGACTATTTTGCTTGTGATATATACTTCTAAGCTTGCTAAACCACCTTTGCAGTCTGATTTACTACTTGTATCTATACCGCTGCATGGATTTTAGCATTTTCATCTTATGCCACGGTGTAAACCTTATTTCATTCTTCATCATGCCATATACTCTCTGAATGTGATCTTCTAAAATCACACTTCCTGCAGTATACATCTATGAATCTACACTCAACAGGAGTGGGGATCATTCCCATATCTATAACATGGATGGGTGGCTCTAGCAGGATGTTCCTTGGTTTGTTCAGCAGCCATTTCTGTGCAGTCTTGATTTGTCTTTAACACTCTTTTGGAGCTCCAATGCATCCTGGGCTGCTGTTTTAATTGTGACTCCAATTCCTGCCACACATTAAAAAGTCAGATTTTCCTCAGTCTCTTTTGTATACTCTCTCAGTGCAGACCACATACAGATTTGTCCCTTAATGCATCATTAAGTCTTTCCTTGAAAATGCAGACCGATTTCCCACAAGGCGCTGCCCCGGTGTCATTCCTCCGTTTGCCCCAATTATGAGCTTGAATTTCCCACTATTTGCCATGGGACATATTTTGACCCGTGGCTACTCCTGATTGTCCCCGCGGCTTCAGTGATCCTCAAAAAACAGGAAAATTGGGAAAATTGGGAAATCGGTCACAATGTTCTGAAAGTTTTTTTTTAAAAATCTGCAGCAAATGAGGAAACAGTTTCATTTTCATGCTGGTGCCATTTATGAAATCTAAATCTTTCTGCTATAACCAGGGGCTTGGGTGAAAAGTATTGCTGAACAATTTGCATCAGACTTAGTTGCTGGATCTCTGGTGCATTCAAATTATGAACAAGATGTAATGATTTCATATTTTGGTGTGTGTGTTCCTTTAAATGTTAAGTGTGGCTGCAGTACTGTAGGGAGGGTGATAGAGGGAGACAGGTGTGATTGGATGATGACTGAGAGAGTGGGAGGAGAGGTTCTGAGAGGAATCTGTGTGTTTGTGTTTTATGACAGAACTAGGAATAAGGCCTGTTATAGAAACAATACAATGGGCTCTAGAAAGATGTGGCCTCTTTCCCCCCCCACCCCCGCAAGATCCTGTCTGCCAGGCTGGCCAGGAGTGGCTCATCGCCATCCCCCATCCAAGGCTGTGGCTGCCCAGCCAGGCGGGCGCAGCTCTCCCCCCGTGTGAAAGCCCAACAGCTCAGGGAGCCTGGCCACCGCCTCCCCACCCTCGTGCCATGGCCCACCGGCCCAGGGAGAGCAGCCTTAGCCTCATTAGGCAAGGCCCCACCAGCCCAGTGAGGGTGGGCATGGGCCTCCTTCCCGAGTCAGGGCCCACCAGCCCAGGGAGAGAAGCCTTGGCCTTGCCAGGCAAGGCCCCGCAGCCCACCTCCTGCAGCACCCTCACATCCAGGGCTACAACCCAGCTCCTCCTAAGCCTCTGCCCATGAGGCGTCCGTCCCCTTTGCCAACTTCATCCCAACTGAGAGTGAGAGGCTGGCCATCGGCTTTGTGGGTGGGCCTTAGCCAACACAGCAACCCAATGCCTAGAGAGACCTATGATGGGCAGTTCTTTCAGCCAACTGATTTTAGCGCCGCATGGAATGTTGCCACCCCAACTCATCTTTATATATTAAAATTCTTTGTGTGTTTGGAGAGAGAAACAAGTGTGGAAGAAGAAGAAAAAGAAGAAGAAGAGATTGGATTTATCCCTGCTCTTCACTACCCAAATGAGTCTCATAGCAGCTTACAAACTCCTTTTCCCTCCCCCTCCCCACAACAGACACCCTGTGAGGAAGGTGGGGCTGAGAGAGCTCTAACAGAAACTGCTCTTTTTTCAAGAACAGTTGGTACAGAGCTATGGCTTGTCCAAGGTCATCCAGCAGGTGCAAGTGGAGGAATGGGGAATCAAACCCGGTTCTCTCAGACTGGAATCTGCACACTTAACCACTACACCATGCTGGCTCTTGTGGTTTGAAGAGTCCATGTGAAATTTAGTCTGTGTGACTAAGAAAGTAAATTTTATTCTGTGTGGATAAAACAGACTAGCCACTGTGGCTATAAATGTCAGAGAGAGAGCATAAGAAGCACAGGAGCCCGCCAGAGTGGATTTTGGAGTTTAAGAGACTGTTTGAAACACCAAGCGTCACCAGTTACATTTACAAGTTCCTTTCTCCAGAAACAGTTCAAGTTAACCAGAAACTTATTTTGTTCTTTATTCAATAAATCCATTTTTGTTTAAACATATCCCAGAAATCAGTGCAGTCCTTCCTCAGGGCCACATAGTCCTCTGAAGCCGCCCAGACCCTAGGTCATGCTACCAAGAGAGAGACATTTGGAATTTGAAATTCCTGGTGGCAGCAAGAAAACTATCAAGTTTATATAGGCAGATTATGATTTAAAGTTAAAGCAGTCCCCCCAAATAGCAAGAACATCACACAAGGCTGTAGGTTTTTTCCTCCCACAATGCTTAACAGCGCAACTACATGTTTTTCTGGGGGAATCTCATCAATTTCAATGTACTCTTCCAGCCTTTCAATATAAATAGGCAAGTCTTCTCCATCTCCAGCCATATCAAAGGCCTCCAGTTGTCAAATATAGCCAGCCATTTCTTGTCGTTTCCCTGCTACTTACAGTTCTGTATCATAAGAAGCCCTTTTCATGTCTACCTTTATCGCCAGTTGTAAGATATTTGCAACAATAGCAAAATCTTTCCTGAAGATTCTCACACTAGGCCAAACTGGGAACTAGCTGTTTTTACTATGACACCGCATCCTTGAGGTAAAGCTAATACAAAACACTGAACGACAGATTCAACATAACGAGCAACTGAGTGAAACATGACTGCAACTTCACTTGGACACTTCAAAGTATGTAACAGTGCCATTGCCAAAGAATCCTGCCCAACTATAGAAGTTACAAAAAACATTCTTCTTTCTTCTTCTCCATGATACCTTACCTTTATACGCCAGCTTTTGTCATCTTTACTGCTGAGGACAGACTGGCAAAATGAAGCACAAGGGAAGTGGGGCAAAAAGACCCGGGCTGAGTTGTCGCTGGGCTTTCCGTTCACACTGCCTAGACTGATGTGGGACCATACTGGGGAGGAGGCAGAATGGAGCATTCACACTGTGGGGTGGCCCCTGGTGGAGCCGCTGCAGTGGTGCATGGCTTTGGTCCATTTTGCCGACCTGCACATAGGTGCTTGGGGGCATGGGCACATAGGCACACGGGCACAGCAGCCAGATGAGGGGGTTCACATTATCGGCACCCCTTGATGTGTGGCTTATTTGTGTCCACACTGCCAGGAAGCGGGATGAATGTGCGCCCAGACGGCTTGACACCGGTTTCACCAGGTACCTGTTTAAAGCACAATGAAAGCACCTCAGGACAGGGTGAGTGCAGCGTGGCAACGCCGGGCAGCTGTGGCTGTCTGAACGGGCTCTCTTAATCCACTTGCAAAGCGGACCTATATCGGGCCAAACCGCCAGTCTGTCCTCGGCCTACATCACTTCTATTCCACCAGTTACCTAGCATGGCAATTCAATACATCCAATCACCTGCAGAATTTTGCTAGCCTAACCGGTAGTGTACTGTGCACGTCTAAGAATATTTCCCCACATTCTTGGGGTCTTTATCTACTGATCAGAGGCTGTACTCAGCTGGCTGAAACTGCTTCTGAAGCTTCCAGCTATTCTGCCAGCTCATAGGGCACAAGAGCTCATTCTTAAGCAAGCAGAACAAGCAGCTTTACAAAATGGCATTAGTCATGCTAAAGGATAATTTCCCCTCCACTATCAAGATTAGCAGGGTTTTAAAATTTATTCATTTAAAGATGTATATCTTCTATTCATAAGGTTGAGAATTAAAAACACAGAAGGGTAAAAATATTCAGTCACACCCCTGCAATGCAAAGTTGAAAATACCAATAACAAAGCTAACAAAATCAACTGGCTAATTTAAAAATATCAGAAAAATTTAACCCATTAAGCCTACCCCAGAAATAGAGTCCTATAATTTCTTTTCCCAAAATTTGCTTTTTTAGAAACACCCATTAATACAATATGTAATAATAATTATCTTGTGGCATTGTGTGCGGCATAGCCAGAGATCCAAAGATTGGCTGGCAGCCTTAAATTCTAACTCTTTTAGCAAGCTAGACTTTTTTTTTTGGGGGGGGGGTGCTGAGAGAGCTCTAAGAGCTGTGACTGACCCAAGGTCACCCAGCTGGCTTCTTGTGGAGGAGTGTGGAATCTAACAGAGTTCTCCAGATTACAGTCTGCAACTCTTAACTTATTCATATGTATGAATGGCACATGTGGGATTTGTATAAGTGATTTCTGTGAACATTGTAAAGTGTTACATCTAGCACTCATGAAGAGGGAGTTATGTGGCTGATAGAAAAATCTGCACCAGTTCTGAGTCATAAGAACATAAGAGAAGCCAATGTTGGATCAGGCCAGTGGCCCATCCAGTCCAACACAGTGGCCAAAAACACCAGGTGCTATCAGGAGGTCCAGCAGTGGGGCCTGGACACTAGAAGCCCTCCCACTGTGGCTCCCCCCCTCCAAACACCAAGAATACAGAGCATCACTAGCCCCAGACTGAGAGTTCCTATCTATACCTTGTGGCTAATAGCCACTGATGGAGCTCTGCTCCATATGGTTATCTAATTCCCTCTTGAAGCCGTCCATGCTTGTAGACGTCACCACCTCCTGTGGCAGTGAATTCCACGTGTTAATCACTCTTTGGGTGAAGAAATACTTCCTTTTATCTGTTCTAACCCAACTGCTCAGCAATTTCATGGAGTGCCCACAAGTTCTTGTATTGTGAGAAAGGAAGAAAAGCACATCTTTCTCAACCTGCTCTATCCCCTGCATAATCTTATAAACCTCAATCATGTCACCCCTCAGCCATCGTTTCTCCAAGCTAAAGAGCCCCAAGCGCTTCAACCTTTCTTCATAGGGAACGTGTTACAACCCATTTATCATTCTAGTTGCCCTTTTCTGCACTTTTTCCAATGCTAATTCAAATGATCTACTAGGAAAAGAAGAGCATATTCTTGCATTTTAATCGATATTAAAGACCTTCAGCCTAGACTTTTTCCTCCTGAAATTAAAGACTCCAATAGCATGACATCTTTATCAGAGAACTGGAGGCGGGGGATTGTTATATTTAAGGACTGTGATATGTGTTTAAGGGAGAGTGCCACCACCCTTTTCCTGCTGCCATCTGAAGCTGCCTTCTATGACCTGTAATAAGTCTTCATTTGTTCATTTGATCCCCAGTTCTGAAAACAAGCTTTTTAGAAGTTAGATTTGAATCCAGTAGCACCTTAGAGACTGACAAGATTTTCAGGGTATAAGCTTTGATGAGGGTTTGAGCCTGTGTGCCTCCTCAGCTCACTAGAAAGTGAATAAATATGGGGAAAGACAAAGAAAATTTTGAAGGTCTAGCAGCGATAATGTTTTTGCCTCTTTTCCTACTGGAATTGGTAAAATAAGTCAATTTGTGGCAACTGCAGACCAAAAGCGTACTTTGGAGGGGGGAGAGGAAAAGGTTAAATAACAAGCAAAGCTGGGGGTGGGGGAGCTCAATATTGGAAGTAGGAAACCCATGTTTAATCCACACCAGCTCAGCTCGTGTGGAAAATTGTTTGAAACATCTTTACTTAGTTAGGCCAACTGTAAAATGCAGCTAATAAAGCTTAACCACCTCTATAAATTGCTTTGATATCTGCATAGGAAGCAACAGTGTTTAAAAGAATTGTGTTGTGTTAAAGCTGCTTGTTTACTCCACAGTCAATCAGGAATCATTTTTCAGGCTCCAATGCAGTTTACTCTAATGTGGAAATTGAGACTGCTGTAGGTAAGGAAAAGAGAACTGAGGCTGTGGCATGTTATAAAACTGTGTAGTAATTGAACTGTTTGATAAAAAAAAATGGGTGGAATGTTTATGAGTTAGCAAAGGAGCGAAAGGGTGTAATTTAGTTTTCTTATCAGAGAGACTGACTCCTGTATTCCACAGCTTTAGAAATTCCTTGTCTCCTGGGCTTTGCATAATCTCTTTCTTTCTTTTTTTTTGCCTTCAGGTGGCAGATGTGTTCTGGTTGTGCTGCCCTTAAGCATTTCGTACCCCATGGTGACTGACAAGGAAAGAATTCCTGGGGTTGCAACAGACAGCTCAATAAAAACCCTAGAACACTACAGTTGCAGTAAAAAAAAAAAAAAAGACAAGTTTTGTGCTGTGAATGATTAGAGAAAGCCTGGTGCTAAATGGCAATTTAACAAATTCATGGCATAAGAACATAAGAAGAGCCCTGCTGGATCAGACCAATAAGTCCATCTAGTCCAGCATCCTGTCTCACACAGTGGCCAGCCAGTTCCTCTGGAGGGCCAACAACAGGGCAGAGAGGCCGAGGCCTTCCCCTGAGAAGAACCTCAGAAGAGCCCTGCTGGATCAGACCAGTGAGGGTCCCTCTAGTCCAGCATCCTGTCTCACACAGGGGCCAGCCAGTTCCTCTGGAGGGCCAACAACAGGGCAGAGAGGCCGAGGCCTTCCCCTGAGAAGAACCTCAGAAGTGCCCTGCTGGATCAGAGCAGTGAGGGTCCATCTAGTCCAGCATCCTGTCTCACACAGTGGCCAGCCAGTTCCTCTGGAGGGCCAACAACAGGGCAGAGAGGCCGAGGCCTTCCCCTGAGAAGAACCTCAGAAGAGCCCTGCTGGATCAGACCAGTGAGGGTCCATCTAGTCCAGCATCCTGTCTCACACAGTGGCCAGCCAGTTCCTCTGGATGGGCAACAACAGGGCATAGCGACTGGGGCCTTCCCCTGATGTTGCCTCTTGGCCCTGGGATTAAGAGAATTAATGCCTCTGAATGTGGAGTTTCCTTCAGTCACCATGGCTACAAGCCATTGATAGACCTATCCTCCATGAATCTATCTAATCCCCTTTTAAAGCTGTTTATTCCTGTGACCATCACTAAATCCTCTGGCAGCAAATTCCACATTTTAATCACTCTGTGTTTTTCCTTTTGTCTGCCCTAAAACCTACTGTCCACCAGCTTCATTGGATGCCCTAGAATTCTAGTATTTTGGGAGAGGGGGAAAAAATTCTGTTTGTCAGGTCTCCCAACCCCATGCATAACTCTGTCATGTCCATCCTTAGTCATTTCTTTTCTAAATGGAAAAGTACCAGACCCTTCAATCTTTCCTCATAGGGAAGGTGCTCGAACCCCCTAATCATCTTGGTTGCCTTCCTCTGTATTTTTCCCAGCTCTGCAATGTCCTTTTTGAGATATGGTGACCAGAACTAGACACAGTATTCCAAATGAGGCTGCACCATAGATCTATACAGGGGCATTACAATATCAACCGTTCTATTCTCAGTCCCTTTCCTAATAATCCCTAACATAGAGTTTGCCTTTTTTTTACTGCTGAAGCATACTGTTTTGACACTTTTTTTGAGCTATCCAATTCAGTTCCAAGATCTTTACCCCCCCCCCCAATTAGCCTATACTTGAAGCTGTATCTTCTTCCCCACCATGTGCATCACCTTACCAACACTGAACTTCATTTTCCACATTGACATCCATCACCCAGTTTGTGGAGGTCCTCTTGGAGCTCTTCACAGTCAGCCCAGGTTTTCACCCTCCTGAATAATTTTGCATCAACTGCAAACTTGGCCACTACACTACTCACCCCCTAGTTCCAGATCATTTATGACTAAATTAAATAGTACCAACCCAATACCAATCTTTGTGGGGGCCCATTTCTTACTTCCCTCCATTGTAAGAACTGTAGAATTATTCCTACTCTTTGCTTCCTATCATTTCACCAGTTTTTAATCTATAAGAAAACCTGCCCTCTTATTCCATGACTGCTAAATTTACTCAGGAGTCTTTGGTGAGCTACCTTGTCAAAAGCCTTTTGAAAGACCAGGTATATAATGTCCATCAGGTCACCATTGTCTACATGCTTGTTCACTTTGTCAAAGAACTCCAAAAGGTTGGTGAGGCAGTTCTTCCTTTTGTAGAAGCCATGCTGATTTTCCCTAAACAGGCTTTGTCCCTCTATGTACCTAACAATGAAGTCAAAATAGAATTGTTAGGTACATAGAGGGACAAAGCCTGTTTCTACTAATTTGTCTGGGACAGGCATTAGGTTGCCTGGACTGTAATTCCCTGGTTCCCCTCTGGATCCCTTTTTAAAAACTGGTGTAACATTTGCTACTCTCCAATCTCCTGGTGCAACAGCTGAATTTAGGCTGTTTTTACATCTGACTTTCCCGCTGGAATCATTCTAGTTCCAAAAAACCCTGCCCATACTTCTGTGCGGTGTGAAACCGTGCTGCCACTGAAATGTCCACATCTACTAATTGCCCTCCTGTGGTCAAGCTAGTATGCAACCGGCTTCATTCTGCTTTAAACAATTGCTGTTGATTAGTGCACTTAGACCCCCTGGAGTGAAATTTCACACCACTGTGAAATCAGCACAGGAAAAGACAGCAGTCAAACTACTTTAGAGGGGAGGTGTAAAATGACCCTTAGTGACAGGTTAGTAGATCACAGGTTAGTAGATCACAGGTTAGTAGACACAGGTTAGTAGATCAACAATCTGACGTTTGAGTTCCTTAAGAACTCTTGAGTGTATGCCATCAGGACTTGAACACTTACCATTTTTTAATTTCCCCAGTAGGTTTAGAACTTCGTCTTTGGTCACCTCAATTTGGCTCAGTTCTTCAGATTCCCTTCCTGAGAATAGGGGCTGTGGAATGGGTACATGCCCCACATTTTCCACAGTGAACATAGAAGCAAAAAAGTCACTGAGCTTCTCTGCCATTTCCCCATCTTTTAAAAACAACCCCTTTATTCCTTTGTCATCCAAAGGCCCCACTGCTTCTCTGACTGGTTTCCTGTTCTGGATATATATATTTTTAAATGTTTACTGTTGGTCTTGATGCTTTTAGCAAACTGCTTCTCAAAATCTCTTTTTGCATGCCTAATTATTGACTTGCATTTCCTTTGCCAGAGCCTGTGGTCCCTCCTGTTCAATTCATTGGTGCAGACCTTCCACTTTTTAAAAAAAGCCTCTTTACTTTTTTATAGCTTCCTTCATTTGTGTTGTTAACCACACAGGCATTCTTTTAGACCTGAGATGCATTATATTTGTGCTTTAATTAGTGTGCTTTTAAATAGCTTCCAAGTATCCTGGGGACCTGACTGCTGTGTTTTCCCTTCAGCTTCCTTTTTTTACTATTCCCCTTGTTTATGTAAAGTTCTCTCTTTTGAAATCAAATGTTACAGTTTTGGACTTTAAGGGACTTTAAGGGTAACTGAATGCTGAAAAACAGTATTGTGGTCACTGTTCCCAACTGGTATAACAACCTCTACATCTCTCACCAGGTCTTGAGAGCTGCTCAGAACCAAGTCCAAGATCACTACACCTCTGGTGGTCACTGTTCCCAACTGGTATAACCTCTACATCTCTCACCAGGTCTTGAGAGCTGCTCAGAACCAAGTCCAAGATCACTACACCTCTGTAAACAACTGTTCCAATGCACAGTCATTTATGACGTCTAGGAATCTCATATCTACAGCATGACTCAAGCACATGTTTGCCCAGTCAATGTGAAGGTAGTTGAAGTCTTTTGGTATCACATTACCTGCTGTAGTCACCCTTCTCATCTCCTTCTCCATCTCAAAATCAGTCCCAAGGCTTTGATCAGGTGGGCAATAGTACACTCCCTTAGGACCCAGTATTTCCACCCATATTGCTCGTGTTGGGAAGTTAATTCACTGATGTTTTCTAACTTATTTGATTCTATGCCCTCTTTGATGTACAACACGAACAGCAACCTGTCCCTCCCTGTCCTGCCGACAGAGCTTATTCCCAGGAATGACTGTATCCCATAGTTTTTCCCCTTTTCATCATGTTTCTGAGATCCCCATTATATCTAAATTGTCATTCAGCACAGGTCCATAGCCATGGGGGGGGGGGCTGACAGGTGCCCCCTCACAAATGTGCCCTGCCCTCTCAGGGATCCTTCAGGGAGGCTGATGGAGGGTAGCTCGGTCTGAGAAGCAGCTCTGGGAAGGGAGGGACTGGAACTGTGGCAGAGGCTGAGAAACTTTTTTGCCATTTTGTAATAAAGCAGTCGCCTTTATGTCCAGAAGAATTTATTCTGTGGAGAGCGAATCAGTATCAGGAAATAACAGGTAAAGGCTTGGATTTCAAGTGACATTTTCACATTATATGTGACCTTGAGGAAGTTTGCAAAAATGTAGCCACATCGGTAACACGTTTGTCTCTGGGAAGCTGGAGGATTGCTTCAGGAACCTCGAAGAAAAGAACAAAAATAATAAGACACTTCAGCAACCTTTGTACTTACCTTTGGAGTGCTGTACTGTCCCTTTAAGAATTGTACATCTTTGTAAGAATAGTGTTTGGAAAGATTACTGAATGTTAGATAACCCCGATAAATATGTGATGTCTTATTCTTAGCATGGTGACATTCTTCTCTATACTAGCTACAGAACACCATGGTTGGTTGGTTGGTTGGTTTTTGAATATTTAGGGGTTTGAGGACAGCCTGGATTCTAGGTTGCCTGGATTCTTGTGAGCCAGTTTGGTGTAGTGGTTAAGTGCCACTACACTTGGGAGAACCGGGTTTGATTCCCCACTCCTCCAGTTACACTACTGGATGACCTTGGGCAAGCCATAGTTCTGGCACAGCTGTTCCCTCAAGGACAGCTTGGAAAAGCACTCTCTCAGCCCCACCTACCTCACAGGGTATCTGTTGTGGGGAGGGGAAGGGAAAAGGAATTTGTAAGCCGCTCTGAGACTCCCTTGGGGAGTGAATTGTGGGGAATAAATCCAATTTCTTCTTCTTCTTCTGGGTGGGGTGCTTGGTTTTTGAGTGTTAAGTGTTCACTTCCGGTGTGCAGGCTTTGCCTGCCTGGCTGCACCACCCCGCCATCTCCTGCTGTGTCTCCATCTTTGCCTCCTGTGGCAGCTGCAATGGTTGATGGGCCAGCCCCATTGGCTGTGGGTGCGTGCGCACGTGCACGTGTGTGTTCTTGCATAATCCCATAGAATGCAGTCAAGAGAAGCCAGGAGGAAGGCAGAGGAGGTGGAGGAGCCGCCTGCAATCAGCCCCAGGCAAATAGTCCTTGCTCAGTGAGCAACAGATCAGACAAAAGACCCAGACAGAGCCAGACAAAACCACTGCTCTCCAGCAGTGTTCCCTCTAAACTGAGTTAGCTCACAGTTTTTTAGCCTCCAGTGCACAGATTTTTGTCTTAAGGATGGCTCCAGAGTAAACTAATTTATGCAGTAGCCAAATCGCTTGCTTACAACTTTAATGCCAGTAGCTCACAAAGTAGAATTTTTGCTCACAAGGCTCCACAACTTAGAGGGAACATCACTCTCCAGCATGCTACAAGCACCCTCTCAAATTCTGTCTTCTCACAAGCAACTCCAGTTAATGCTCCCCAGTAGCATACCAGTTTAAGAAAGGGAGAAAAACCCCACTCACCTTCCCAGTAGCTCTCTCTTGGGTTCTTTCTCCCAGCCCAGTTGCCTCAGGTTATAGTTGTGATAATCAGATGGAATATGTGATAATTAAATGCAATAATCAAAATACCAGCTTTTTGGGACAAACATTAGATAAAGGTAAAGGTTTCCCTTGCTCGAAAGTCAGTTGGATACGATGCTAGGGATGTGGTGCTCATCTCCGTTTCCAAGCTAAAGAGCCAGCACTGTCCAAAGATGTTTCTGTGGTCATGTGGCCGGCATGACTAGATGCCGAAGCGTGCAGAATGCTGTTACCTTCCACTGAAGTAGTATCTATCTACTTGCAATTTCTTGCTTTCAAACTGCTAGGTTGGCAGGAGCTGGGACCAGAGATGGGAGCTCACTCCGTCATGCAGCACTCGGTTCTCGAACTGCTGAACTACTGGCCTTCTGGTCTGCAGTTCAGTGTCTTAACTACTTGAGCCACTACAGCCCTGGGACAAACATTAGGGAAGGGTATTGGGTCCTTTTTTCATTATCTTCTCCCCCAACAACTGTGAGATGCTTTGATACATGTCCTTTTCAATTTTGCCACATGTTCTATATGTACACTTGTTGGGAACGGATAAATAGGGTGTGACACTGATAACTCTGGAAGGCATCTTCATAATAGCCATTAACAGCCTAAAATGATAAAACTATTTCTTCTGGAAGGGTTGATCAGCATTCTGTCTTTCTCTGTTCCTGGTAATGAGTATAGATACATACAATGTGAGTAGCAACCAAAACAAACAAAGGAATAAATAAAGGATGGTAGTGAGTTTCAACAGCAAGAAAAGCTATGTGTAAGAGTCAAGAGCTGAAGAATTCCCTTCCTTTCATCCTCCTTCACAACCCTTCTCTCCATCCCCTTTTCTCGCAACCAAGAGGAAGTGGGTACAGCCCCCAACTTCCACCTGCTGTTTCTCATCTTGAAATCACCCCAGTTTCCTAGTGTTGGATTTGAAGTTACTGTTATTTTCATTTCTTTGCTTAATACAGGTTACTACAATGCCATATCAAAATAAAAGAACAAGGAATGCAGCATACATATGTAACAAGCTAGTTAGGCAATGGCGTGAACAAGAAAGATAAAATGTTTATAGAGGAAAAAAATCAAATTATGGATTACATTTCTGACATAATAGTGTGCTCCAAATAAGAGTACAAGACAATATGCAGGAGTGACAGGCTGTTTGAATGGAAATCTGTGGAGAGAGTCAGTTAAGGAATGACAGTTGGGAACTGACAGTTGAAGGAGAGAGAGAAGCACTGACTCTGGACTGGGAAGGAGTCTAAAAGTGTGAGTGAATCAAGGAGGATCCTCATTCAAGCCAAAAAAGGGGAAATAGCTTCAAGTAAAGAGAAGTGATCCCTGGTCTGTGTATAAAGAAGGATTTTGGAAACTTGGTTATATGTTCTTGCCTTCTAAACTTCACATGACAGTGAAACTCAGAAACCTATGCTTGAGTGCTTAAGCAGAAACTGAAAAGAAAGCCTCTCCCCTAAAGTTTTATGGACCTTGTTAAATAGCAGAAACATTAACTTATTGGCAACAAATTATCTGGTGTTTGTGTGAATACAAAGTTACTTCAGTTTTATTATCTGCTGACCTCATACAGCCTATACCTGATTCCATCTGACCTATTCTCCTCAATATTAAATAAAACATATTGTTTATTTTGAACTTTCAAAAGCCTTTCTTGTGTTAGTTCAAAAGCAGAGTATAAGAAGGTGATTTTATCTCTTCCCCCAGTTCCCTGGGCTGGCCCAACATCAAAATGTGTGTATGTGTGTGTAATAAAGCAACTGGGTGGAACAGACATAGACAAACAAATAAGATGAAAATAGAGAAAAGGGGCTGCTCAGCAAGAAAGGAGACAGAAGAAAAAATCATGAGTGTGAGAGAGGAAAGAGGGTGAGATTGCCATAGCAGGCTATCTAGTTTATAAATGACTCATCTGCATTAATTGAACATCCCTGTTGCTGCTAAGTAGTAGCCTACCATGGCAGCCAGTATCTAGGACAAGCCCCCAGCTCCAAACTTAACCAAAGTTATCACTAGCTTTGTTTATCCTCACCTGCATGTAAAACAATTTCATCCCCCATGTGCCATTCCAGCAACATAAAAGTTCAGGCTCCATATGAAGAAAAAAATAGCTCATCAAGAGTTAGAGCTGCCAACCTCCAGGTGGGTCCTGCAGATCTCCCAGAATTACAGTTGATCTCCAGACTACAGAGATCAGTTTCCCTGGAGAAAATGGAAGCTTCATAGGATAGATTCTATAGCATTATACTCCACTGAGATAATCTCCAGGAATTTTCCAACCTGAATTTGCCAACCCCTTCAGGAGTCAGTAGTGCTCCTGTGACTCATTGGGATTGGCGCAAAGCAGTACCCCAGCCCACATGGACTAGGAAATAATTTGCCTTGTGCTGTAAAGACAGACTATTTACTTTTAAAATGGTAATGCTTTGTATGCGTGTGCCTGTTTTTGTCTCCTCCTGAGAATGAAACCGTCTAAAAGGGGCTCCTGTGTATTGGTTGGCAATCTAGGAAGCTGAATCCTGCAGGAAGGAAGGAAATGTTTCCAGTCAGCGTAGTTATAATGTATTGGAAATCACCTGTATAATCCCCTTTAGCTCTCAATCTTAAATTCTAATTGTGGCATTTAAAAGCAGCTAATAGCTTCTGAGGGCATAACTACTTTGAAACATATATTCTATAATAGCAGAAGGGATTTGATTTCTTAGCAGAAATGTCTTGTAGTTGTAATCTGACATTTTTATAGGTTAGTTTTTCTTGCTATCAAATGACAAAATAATTTATATTTTATGCATCGTTTGCTTGTTATGGTCTCCACAGTTACCATAACAAGGGGGAAAGAAAGATACACTAAACAAATAACTGATCATTAGTTCCCATACAGCTTGGCTTCCAGGAAGGATTATAATGATCTTCAAAAGGTGGGGGGAGACATGGTTGAGTGCCATCATTTCAGGGTACTTGGATGGATATGGATGCTGGTGATTTCAAATAATAATTTCAATTGTTGTCTAATACAATATATTCACGAGCTCTGTCTGAACAGTAAAGCATGCAATAGCATAGTGGTTGGCCCAAGATTATTATTAAGGCTGGGTCAAAACATGAGGGCTAACTTCACAATCCTATTTGCTGACTAGGTCCCCTGTTCCCACTGTCTCTTTAGAGTAGGGTTGCCTGCTCTGGGTTGGGAAATAACCTGGAGATGTTGGGGGTAGGGCAGGGTTTGGGTAGGGAAGGGATCTCGGCAGGATATAATGCCAAAGAATCTATCCTCCAAAGCAGCCATTTTCTCCAGAGGAATTGATCTTGGTTGCCTGGAGATCAGTTGTAATAGCAGGAGGTCTCCAGGTGCTACCTGAAGGTTGGGGACCCTACCTGGGCTGAGTTTACCAGTTATGTTTGAACTGCCTACATGAGAATTGTTATTTCCCTTCTTGTACACAGCAAAGTAATGTCCCAGTACAGTCTAGGATGGTGTGATGAGTCAGTTGTCTAGGCCGTGGGATGACTCTCCCTCTCTTTGGGGGGCAGAGCTACAAACTTTCCCATGAAGATAAAAGTGATTTCTAGACAGCTAGATTCTACTATCTGTCTTTGGAGGCTGTGATGCTGCCTCACTTCTGTATCTGTGAACAGCTGCAGAACAAGTGAATTAAAGGTATGTTTTGTGGCCAAAGTTAAAAGCAGCAATTATTACTCTAGGCTGAGTAGCTGAACCTGACAAAGTAGTCTGCCACAGCTGTATCAGAATGAGTCTAAAGTCTCATGTTCTTAGTGGAAGCTATCGAGAAAAAGATCAGGAAGTGTTCAATGGGAAATCTTGGTCAGAAGGTTGCTGAGGGATGATGGGTAACTCGGTCAAAACATACAATCTGACTTCAGCTAATCTGTTGATGCTTTTATATAAAGGATACAAAGGACACTTCTGAGTTCATGTACAGACTCCATAGACCTTAAAAAATTAACCAACAATATTCAATAAAAGCAGCACAATAAAAATTAACCCCTCCGGTAATAAAACTATCCCAGTTGGAGTAGTTGTGAAGCCATCATAGCAATATAAAATAATCTTTAAAAGTCCTCAGGAAGGAAATATGCCGTAAAATATGAACATAAATGGGATAAAAGATCAGTTAGTAGCCCAGATAACATGGCTGTGTTAGCCTGGTGCCTAAAAGGCAGCAGGGGAGACAACAGGTGGCCTCAAGGGGGAGATCATTCCAGAAATCGAGGGTCAGCACCAAGAAACCCCTATTTCTAATTGCATCATGCATACAAGCATAACTGAATTATAGAGAAAAAGTTAATTATATTTTAAATGTTGTTGATTGCATTAGCCCTTGTTCTCCATTCTGCACATTTGTCTTCTGCTTTAGTTCTTCTAAAAGTAACAATCAGGGACCCTTCCCCCCCACTGTAACATCTTTGTGGCTGTGGCAGATTGTGCTAGCTGTCACTTTTTGTTGCAATTTGGAGTAACTGAATAAGATGGTAGTTACCACTGTCCTCTTTTTAAGATAAATCCTTTGGCAATAATTGTGACCTAATACAGAATTGTCAGGAAGCACAATATGCTTTACCTTCATGAGAAAACCTCTCTAATTGGAATCATTGGACCTTGACATAGTTGTCATCGCTATATTCAGGGCGAGGGTGAAATCCTTGAGAAGACGGCTGTTAAAATTAGGCCGTGACATTTCTGATTTAAAAAAAAAAAAACAGACAGCATTGTATGAAGATATATTTCTATACAATAAATTCTTCTTTAACTTTCTTTTATTATCTTATACATGTGGAAATTAAAAACAACAACAACAAACAAACCCTAAACTCAGGAGATTTTCAGAAATGCTGCAAAATTACTTACAAACCAATAATATAAAATGGAAATACAGTGTTTTGGCATTTATGGCATTCACTATTTTGGTCTCAGCTCGGAGAAATGAAGCAAAGGGTGTCCAGTTGAACTGATCAGGTGTCATGATTGCTGGAGAAGAGCTACTGATGCTGCCCAAGTTCATATTCTGTTGGCTTTGTTTATGAATCATGGAAACTAGTAGTTTTCAACTTCATTACCAATGTGAGAATAATGACCTTGAGTTTGAGTCCAGTGGCATCTTTAAAACCAACAAAGTTTTACTTAAGGTATGAGCCAGGCTCCATGCCACATCTGCATCTGCCCCAATCCTACAGACAGAAATTCTCAACTGAGAGATCTACAATAAATCTTTTTGGAACAAAGGTATCCCCTTGATGAAGTCTGGAAACAGATTAACAAAGCCAGAATGGTATCTAGGGAAACCTGTTGCAGGACAGGCCCTAAAGAGACAATAACAAAAGACCACTAGTGGTCACATACATCTCTCAACACATCATCAGTGACTTACAACCTCTACTGGATAAAGAAAGTTCTCTTTCACAAGTACTGGGGGGCAAACCTTTTCTTGTGCATAGATCATAGGTGTAGAGTACGGGGGGGCTCGAGGGCTTGAGTCACCCCCAAAATTTCCCAGGGGGGGCTCAGCCACCCCCGGGAAAATGGAGCGCCTGCCACCGCACCTCCCCGGGTCCTTCCGAGGCCCTGCAGCCGCTGCTGGAGAGGGAAAGGGAAGGGGGGGGAGAGAGGCACCAGCAGCAGTGGCTGGCGTGCCCCAGAAGGGCCTGGGGAGGCGGGCCAGTTTCTCGGAGGGGGAAGAACATCGCGTGCACACTAAGGAGCCCCCCCCCCCAGATTTCCAAAACTCTACACCCCTGGCATAGATAATGGGAAAATGCAGTTCTTATTGGTTCATGGTTTGTGGCATGATTAGTTCGCAAATGATGGACTATCACAAACTTTTTGATGCCAGACAAACTCATTTGATTTGTGATGTGGTAGAACACCCCCTCCCCAGTGTGCTGGAGACACCATAGTCACAGGGGATCTTTGAATGACTCCTCTACCTGCCCTCCAAGTTTGGTGATGATTGTATTTACAGGGTCTGAGTTATGGTCCCCCAAATAAAATGCCCCCATCCTCCATTGTTTTCAATTTAGAGTGGGTGGGGCAGCAAAAAAAAAAAAGCAACAATAGAAGCCCAGCTGAACAAAATCAAAGTCCCTGAGGAGGTGCTTTCTGGGGAAATGACAGGCACAGGTTCAGGAGATTCAAGAGTGTATAGAATACATTCTGTGCAAGCTAGAGACACCAATCTTTCCGAGGATCTCTGGCTGACTCTCTTCTACCAGCCCTCCAGGTTTGGTGAGGATTGTATTTACAGAGTCCAAGTTATGGCCCCCAAAGAAGATGCCTCCATCCTTCATTGTTTTCCATTTCAAGGGGGGAAAACAGCAAAAGGGGGGGGCAACAATAGAAGCCCAGCAGAACAGAACCAAAGTCCCTGAGAATCTCTGCAGTAGACATTGAAGGTGGGGGATATTTTTGCAACTCAAACAGAACTAGTGCAATGGGCCCAGCAGAATGAGTACCACCATGGCACTGCAAACCCAACAAGATTAAGGTCAAGGCAGAAAAGTGCTTTTTGGGGGAAATGTCAGGCAAAGGTTCAAGAGTGTATTGAATGGATCCCCTGCAAGCTAAACACACCAAATACACAGGGAATCTCACCCTGCCACCTACTCCTCTCCAAGCTCTCCAAGTTAGGGGCAGATTACCTTTCTGGAGTCTTAATTACCCCCCTCCCCCCAAAAAATGGACTCCCCAGTGTTCTCCCTGGAAAAGCTAGCTGCAAATACAGGAGTCTATGGAACGGCTCAAGGATAAGCCAGTGACATCAAACTCACAGGAAAACTTCACCTAGGCAGACCCCCCACACACACACTTGAAGCAAGACAAGCATCCCCCCTATGTTTGCAGCCCCCTCCAGTCTCCAAAGGTAAATTTTTGAGGGATAGAAAGGCAGAAATAACAAGACTTTTGACAAGGGCTTCCCAAAGTTACCTCACAACAGTTTGGTGGGAACCCCAGCCCCACCAGACCAGTGAAAATCAGAGTTTTCCATTTAATGTGATTAGTGATGAAGTAACACAAAGGCAGACATCCAACAGGGGCTTCCCAAAGTAACTGCACAACAGCTTGGCAGACACCACAACCCCACCAGACCATTGGAGTTCAGACTTTTCCATTTAAAGTGATTAGTGATTCAATGGCAGAAAAGCAGACATGATAAGAGACTTTCAACAGGGTGTTGTGGAACAGCCCAGATCTTACAGACTGTTCTGATTCCCCTAATGAAGAATAGCTGGATTCTGTTTCTACCAGCCACCAGCCAGCTGCAGATGACACAGGGAACCACAGCTTGCTGTGGACACACAGCCAGGAGGCAATGAGGTGCTGGTTTCATTCCCCAGCCCTGAGCTGACAGTCTGTCAGCTGACCTATCTCCCCCAGGATCCCTAGATCCACAAGAGCAATGCTGGTGCAGGCACAGAGTGTATTTACGGTCAAGACTAAGGTCATCTGACCTGCAAGCCCAACATCGGCTGCCAGTTGCAGAGGAAGGAAGGATGTCACCAGAGGAGATATGAAGCAGCTAGTACAGGTGAGACATATCAAACACCAAATGCAGTCTTCCACTCATCCCCAGAACACACTAAGCAACTCAGAGATCCAGCTTGGTATACCTCCTGGGCCACCACAACCAGTTCAGAAGCTCAGGGATCTGGGGCAGTGGATAGTGGTCCCTGATGGATATTTGACTGAGCACCTGATAGTCATATACAGGCTCAGGAACAAGCCAGTGACACCTAACTCACAGGGAAACTTCACCTGGATATATCCCTGGATTTCTTTTTTACAAACAAGATAGGGGCCAAGGTTGGAGAAATAGACAACCAAATGAAGCCCCTCTACAAATTCTTGTCCAGGTGTTAGCCGAATTGCTTTAATTTAAGATTAGCAATTGGCAAAATACCGGGTTCTTTGCCAGCTATACCAAGGTCCCACCCCTTCCAGGAGTTCCCAGCAAATAGGCACTGAGGCAGGAATCCTTTTAAATGATGTTTACTATAAAACAGAATACACAAAACAGAATCTCACACACACACACACAGGTCTAAGGAAATTTAGACAGAAAATAGCACTGTTGCGTTAGCAGGAGTTTCATTGAGGGGTGATACTTTACCTATCCTGGAGATGGATTCTCGTTCCAACAGAATATTAGAGGGATTGGAAAGGAAAAATGGGGGGGGTGCTCTGAACCTGCAGAAACACACCTTTTCTCTGTCTGCGCAGACCAGAGATTCAAAATGGAGGGAGGGTACTGAGATAGCAAGTGGGACCTGAGAGGTATAAAAAAGCAGATAGGGGTCATGGAAGCTCAAGAGACCGATTGTATGCTGTGCAAGGTCTTTTATTAGGTGAGTTTTGGGGTGGGCTGCGCTGACCACATCCCACTAACACACCTACCAGGTAGTCCGTCCCTACAAACCCTACCATTGGTTAAAGTAAAAAGAGGAAGGGATGCAGAGGGGTGGCCAATATTGCAACACTAAAGTCTAAACAGGAACTGACACCTGGGCAAGCTTGCAATGAGTCATTGAGCCACTCCATTGTCTCTTAATGGCCCTGGCCTGGCCAGTTGATGGGTGAAGGATTAGTTGCCAAGCAACCTCATTCACAGTCCAAAGTCCAGCATCTCTCTGGAATGTGTGTAATGTTTTTTTTTTGGGGGGGGGGGGGGGTTGCCTAGCTCGAGGTGACAGGAGAACCCTTGTACAATGGAGTCCTTGTCTCTGTCTTTGTGAACCATGGTGGGTGCCAGCTTCCTGGAATGGACTGGAGGCTCTTACAGCAATGAAGAGTGCATGTAGTCCTTTAAAGCATAACATCCCAAAGTTCAAAACTTATGAACATTAAAGTCCATAAGAGCACATGATGTGCCTTGCTAGGCAACAATTCCCCCCCTTGGGACACTGGAAACGTCAGGTGAAAGGGTCCCAAATCAGGAGTTGGAACACGATGCTGGCAGGTCTGGAGATCTGGTCACTCGCCATCTGGAAATCATCTGGGAGTTGGAGAACCCAGGTGTCACTACTCTGATGAGGGACGGACTGTAAAAAAAACCCTAACCTGATTAAAATGCCAAATTACTTTTGGAATGGCTCTGATCACCAGGGCAAATAAGCATGGCCCAACGTATGGTCCCAGTAAGAAACACACATTTTTCAAAACTTTAGAGGATATAAAAATACTTGGACTGGACTGTTCCGGGTGCTGGAGTGCGAAACTTGGTGTTAAGGGACAGGAGGGAGGCTCACTATACGTAGCTAGCACCATGACTCGTAGGTCTTCGGCTCTTCCCGGGCCCCGATAGTCTTCGCACAATGGCCTCGGTCTTGTTCGTCACTTCTTGGCTCGAACACAGGAACTCCTAAGGCACCTCTATTTTGGGATTTGACAAACAGTACAACTGTCTAGTAAGCAAGGAGGCATCAAGTACCCGATTAATGACACAATCATAAGGCCGGTGCAGGGGCAACCAATCTTGATATTCTGTGTATTTTGCTGGAAGAGCTGACAGATCTGGGCTGGTGGTAACTCCTCAAAGTGTAGGAAGTGCTTCATGAGTACAAGGGTCTCAGAAGTACAGATAACGCTTGCTCCATTCAGTTACTGGATCATACCTCTCCAATCAAGACATCCCCACCACTACTGGTAAGCAGGGCATGATGGCGATCTCGAAGCACAGCGGCTCCTGATGGTGCTGTATGTGCAGGTCCAGAGGTTGAGTTTCCTGGGTGACGGTGCCTGAACGCTACCAAGATAGGCATCCCTTTAGCATGTATTGGTACCTGGCGTTGCTTGGCAAAATTGGCATCCATGTACAAATGGGAGGCACTGGAGTTAATAATTGCATACACCAACAACAAGCATCTCTTTGGTAGCTAGAGCTTCACTGGAACCAAGAGATGTCAGGGTCTGGTATCAGGAGGGACCAGGTACCCTGAGGTGCACCCCAAGAAGGGATGATCCATGCCCACTTGGGCCCAGGAGTTTAACGCTGGTAGCCACGACTTCCTCTTCTCTGGGCAGCACCTGGCATAATGCCCTGCACCTTTTGGCCACAGTGCCTGGTGGAGAAGGGCAACTGGATGGTGCCTGTAACTAGTCATCAGCTTTTAGACTGAGGGTGTACTCCTGCACAGGCCTGCTTCCAGCTATCCAGGCAGCCATCAGTGTGTGAACAGAGCAATATCAGGGCTGGGAGGTCTGCAGGATGCTCAACTCAGGCCACCTCATCCAGCAACTCCCCTGACCAACTGTTTTTCATAATAAAGATACACTGTACAGTTTCTTGCCCAACCAAATGTTTATGGACTGAAGTTTTGAGATATATTCATACACTGAAATAATGCACAGGGACTATTTCAAGTATGTTCCTAAGTGGTAGTTGTGCCTCTAGGGTTGCTTCAATAGTGGATGTTAAGAATGGCTCCTCTACAATCTCTCCCATGTTGTGGGTGGATTATATTTCTGGGGCCTCAGTTATGGACCCTGAAAAAAGGTCTCCCTCATTTATACCCTTGAACCCCTCCTGAGTGTGAACACCTCTGTGTGCCATGAGGGTGAAAGTGGGTGTGACTGTGCAAAGAGAGCTTGCCGTTGGGTGGAAGAAGTCCTCCACCCCCTGCATACCACAGTCCCCCTTCCCTGGGCACCAAACCCATCCTGCCAGGCCACTGGCAGTAGGGCATCACCAGGGGTCTCAGAGCCTCCTTCCCCTGATCTGTTCCTGGGGCTCTCCACAGAGGCAAAAGAGTCATTAGCAGCCCTACTCAGAGACACCAGCAGTTGCTAAAACTCTCTGGAGAGGAGGACTCTGACAACAGTTATTCAGAGGGTGGGGTGGGGAATCATCCTTCCCTTCCACGTCTGTACTCCCTGTTGCTGCTACTGCCTCGACTATGCCCTCCATGGCGCCTCCCAGTCCAGTACCAGAAGGCAACTGTGCCTCTCACCTTCTCCAGTGCTGGGGGCACAGTTTGGGAACATTTCGACACCCTCCCCAGTGACCAATGTGAGGTAGAGTGCAAGGCTGCCACACCCATGTCTGGAGGGGTGCAAACCCACCAAAACACTTGTCCTTCTTAATCCTCTGCACGCACCTGCAAAGGGTGCACCCCAGTATGTTGCCAGTGGAGGTAAGAGTGGTGGTCAGAGGGAGGAAGAAGAGGGCTAATCCCTTTCAGCAGATAGAAGTGACGGGTGATCAGGAGGCCTCTCCAAGAAAGGCTCCCTCCATTCAGGCTGCCAGGGGTGGGAGGGTGGGATATAAATTGAATACATAAATAAAATATCAAGGCTGGTCACCCTTCAAGAGGTCAAAAGGGGCTACATGGAGGGCCCAGGAAGCAGTCACTCACCCCATCATCAGTGAGATGGTTGCTGTAGATGGCCAGCCCTTTTCCCTTATGGAGGGATGCTGGCTGCATCGGCAATGGTCAAGGCTCAGCTCTCCAGACTGCAAAGCAGAACTGTGCATTTCATGGCAGACATCTGGAGCAGCCAGCAGGACTGTCAGGGCATGGACCAGGGCCCAGGAGGGAGCAGCCATGCCACCAGGCTACAGAGTGGTTTTGCGTCATGTGCAGGGGATGGATGCAGACCACATGGTGCAAAACATCATTGCTGTGTGATACAGAAAAGCCCGAGAGAGTGGGTGGGTGGCAGCAACATCACCCATGGCTGCATGGCTACAGATGCTGGCACCAGCGTGCTGGCTGTTGTGAACCAGCCAAGCCCAGTAGAACAAAGGGATGCTGAATCCTCTGAGGAAGAGTCAGCCAGCAGACTGGACCCCGATCCACAGCCAGTGGCAGAGGTGGAAGAAATAGTCTCTTGGGGCCAGACATAGATCTTCAGCCAGGAACCAGTGCATTGGCCCCTCAGCCCTGCAGCCTTGAGCTGACAACAGAGAGCCAGTTGCTGGTAAGTTAACCGCTCCCCATCACCACAGCCTTGGGAACACTGAAGGAGGAAGTTGAGGAGAGACCTGCAAGACAAAAGGAGTCGTGCTCACCTGGCAGAACAGCACCAGCCCCGCACCAACAGGGAGGATGAGTGCTTGCAGGAGCAGGATTGAGGCAGCTGGCTTATGCATGACACAGTACAGGCTGCTGAGCAGTGTGGTGCTTAAAAGCAATGGAGGAGAGAGTGGCTGTGTGGAAGCCACTTGTCCAATAGTTACTGGCCTTGCTGTCTCTGCTTTGGATTGTCCTTTACGTCTCTGACCCTGGCCTGTACCTTTGGATTTGTGCTCTCAGATTGTCTGTTGGATTTTTGCTGTGACTGTTGTCAGCTTTGTGCCTGACACTCGAAACTGTATTTTGACACATAGAAACTGCATCCGTATGCCTGCTGGAGGATGCTGGCTATCTGTCCACAAACAGCCATGAACCACCACAAACAGAGCCAGTTTGTGGAACGTGCATACCAGTCACCCCACCACGAACATCGCTTCATGAACCATGAACTGACCAAAACTTGTGACTCGGTTCACACCCATCCTTAGTAAACAGCCACCTAAAATACATGGTTAAGTATTCAGTTCTCCATTGAACACAGGTTAAAAGTTATGTTGACTTAGCCAACGGGAGGTTCTGCTCAGTGTGCATTTATTTTATTTTATTATTTATTTCTGGGATTTATATCCCGCCCTCCCCGTCAAACGGCGGCTCAGGGCAGCTCACAACAAAATATCATACAAAATTCATGCAACAATTAAAATGTATAAAACGACTTATCTGTTGATGGCATATCTACGGCTCAATATATCTTAACAGAGTCCAGATAAAATCCTTATGGATGGTCACAGTAAATTGACGGATGAGATCGAATAGCTGGGCCAGGGCCAAGATTGACAACATTAGGCAGCCACTACCTGAATGCCTGGTGGAAGAGCTCCGTCTTACATGCCCTGCGGAACTGTAATAAGTCCCGCAGGGCCCTGATGTTATCCGGGAGTTCATTCCACCAGCACGGGGCCACCACAGAAAAGGCCCTGGCCCTAGTAACCGCCAACCACGACTCTTTCGGCCCTGGGAGGACCAGCCGGTTTTAGGATCCAGATCGGAGTGCTCGCTGGGGCACATATGGAGAGAGGCGGTTCTTCAAGTAAGTAGGCCCCAGGCCATATAGGGCTTTATAGGTAAGCACCAGCACCTTGAACTTTATCTGGTACGCTATAGGCAGCCAGTGCAGTGATTTTAAAGCGGGCTGGATGTGCTTCCTCAAGGGAAGACCCATCAACAGCTGCGCCGCTGCATTCTGCACCAGCCTCAGCTTCCAGATTTGGCACAAGGGCAGCCCCAAGTAGAGAGCGTTGCAGTAGTCCAATTTTGAGGTGACCAACGCATGGATCACTGTAGCCAGTTCATTACGTTCAAGGAAGGGAACCAACTGCTTAATCAGCCGAAGATGATAAAAGGCTGACCTCGCAGTGGCAGCTACCTGGGCCTCCATCGTTAACGTGGGGTCCAGGAGCACTCCCAAGCTCCTTACCTCTGATGATGGCACCAACGGCACCCCCTCGAAGGCCGGGAGAGGGATCCCTACCCCTGATCCGCTCCGACTCAGGCATAGGATCTTCGTCTTCGTCGGATTCAATTTCAGTCGGCTCTGCCTGAGCCAACCAGCCACGGCTTGCAACGCCAGATCCAGATCTCCCGGGCCGGTGTCAGACTGCCTGCCCAACAACAGATAGAGCTGGGTGTCATCAGCGTACTGATGACATCCCAACCCATACCTCCGGGCAATCTGGGCGAGGGGGCGCATGTAGATGTTAAACAACATAGGGGAAAGCACAGCTCCCTGTGGTATCCCACACATCAGTGGATGTCTTTGAGAGAGCCATTCCCCTACCGCCACCCTCTGTCCCCGATCTTGGAGAAACGAGGAAAGCCATTGTAAAGCTAACCCCTGGATCCCAATATCGGCGAGGCGGTGGCACAGTAGCTGATGGTCGACCGTGTCGAACACCGCTGACAGGTCCAACAGCATCAGCACCGCCGTACCGCCTCAATCCAGGTGCCTCTGGAGGTCATCTGTAAGGGCGACCAGCACTGTCTCCGTCCCATGGCCTGGTCGGAAACCGGACTGGAAGGGATCTAACACAGAGGTGTCATCCAAAAAGCCCTGCAACTGGTCTGCCACCACCTTCTCGATTAACTTACCCAAGTAGGGTAAGTTAGATACCAGTCGATAGTTGCCTAATTCGGCCGGATCTAATGTTGGTTTCTTTAGGAGGGGGTGTACCACCGCCTCCTTTAGTGCACTAGGGAACACCCCTTGTGCAAGGGATGTGTTGATAATCTCCCTAAGTGTCCCTCGTGCCCCCTCATGGCTAGCTTTAATTAGCCATGATGGGTACGGATCGAGACCACAGGTGGTTGGACGGACCAGAGAGAGCAGATTGTCAACCTCTTCCAGACCGAGTGGATTGAAATAATCCAAAATACGACCTGAAGACGTGCTTGGAGCCTCAAGTTCTGCTACTGTCTCAACTGTGGCAGGGAGGTGTCGGCGGAGCGACGAGATTTTATCTGCAAAAAAATTCCCAAAAGCCTCACAGCCAATATCCAATTCTCTATCATTTGGTCTGCTCGTCACCAGAGTCGTCAGTGACCGAATTGTCCTAAATAATTGGGCTGGGCGGGAACTCGCAGACGCTATCTCGGCTGCGTAGAAAGTTTTCTTTGCAGCCTTGACAGCCATCTCATAGGCTTTCATAAACGTCCTATAAGATGATCTTGCTGCTTCGTCAGGAGAGCGACGCCACCATCTCTCTAGTTGTCTGAGTTCCCATTTCATTTCTCTCAACTCGCCCGTATACCAAGGGGCGAGTCGGGAATGGGGATGCAGAGGATGCTGGGGAGCGATCTCGTCGATGGCCGCCGAAAGACAATGTTGCCAGTCTTCAACCTGCTCATCCAATGAGCCACCAGGGGGCATTGGATCCCGCAGAGCTTCCTGGAATTGCACTGGATCCATTAGGCTCTGCGGGTGAGCTAAAAATTGCTCACCACCCAAACGGGGTTGGGGTGGCAGGTTCACCCAAGCCTTCAGAGTTTGGTGGTCCGACCATGGTACGGCTGTAGCCGTAATCCGGTCCACCATAACCCCCGCCGTGAAAATCAAGTCAAGCATGTGACCAGCTCTGTGTGTGGGTGTCGTAACAAACTGGGAAAGTCCCAGCGCTACCATGGGTGATACTAGATCCATTGCCTGCATGGAGGTCACGTCCTCGGCATGGACGTTGAAATCACCCAAGTCTAATAGCCGAGGGTGTTCAAGCGCCCAGCCTGATACGGCCTCCAGCAGGGATGGCAGGCTGTCTGCCGGTGCATTGGGTGGTCGGTACACCAGCCAGACAGCCAAACTTTCCCCAGCATCCTAGGCAAAGCCGGCACACTCTATGCCCACAAGATTCCGCAGCGGTAGCGCCCAGAAGGAGTAACCCTCCGGATGAACAATGCCACACCTCCCCCCCTGCCCCTGAGTCCGGGATTGGTGAAGGACCAAAAACCCAGGCGGTGTCACTTGGGAGAGGGAGACAGTTTCACCCTCCCGCACCCAGGTCTCGGTCACACACGCCAGGTCCACGTCCTGTTCAGACAAAAAGTCATAGAGGACTCTGGTCTTATTATTTATGGACCTGGTGTTGCACATCACCAATGTCAGAGCGGGGTTCTGCTTCCTAGCCCCACAGCCTACTACTTTTGGGATGAGACGCAGATTGGAAGGAGACCGAGCTCATCCGTGTCTCCGTCTCCTTCCCTCCTTCCATCTGATCCCACCGCCATTTGCAAAGGGTGCCTCATCCTGAGATGACAGTAATGAAACAATTGTGAGAAATGGATGAGATGTCCTTCCGCTTCCTCTGTAGAGCTAGCTTTGAACTTGCCCTAACACCTAATCATTGAACTAAAATTACATTTCTTTGTATTTAATGCAGCATGGAATCAGTACTATGTGTGAGCCCAACAGTGGTGTTGTTCAAACTTTTGGAAAGCAGTTTTGAACTGGAGGGTTTAGTTGAAATAAAATAAATAACAGAGAAGCAGTCAAGGTCTCTGATCTGGGTGTTACCAAGGATAAAGGCCAACCCTCAACGGAAAGAACACTTGTTAACACTGGAGCCGCCACAGCTGCTTTGTTTTGTTAACATTTGTCTTCATTTTTGTTTGCATAGCACAAAGGTCATCCAAAAGTGAACTTAATCCCAAATTGCCGCATCTGTAAAATTGTCTTATTAATTTTTTTTTTTCCTGAAGGGGGGAAATGTGATAAATCCACAACAGTGCAGAAAGCCAGGTGACCTAGAACTGTTCGTAGTCAACACCTTTGCTTATACACTTAATGATGATACAAAAATACCATTCATTAGTAAAGTCTGCACAGGAAAGGTGAATGGAGAGGGAAAAACACAAAACGAATAATGAATTGATTAAATCACACAGTTTCTTACTACTGAAGCAGGCAACATGGAGAGTTAATGAGAGATATTTACTATAGACAGATGGAATGTTTCAGCTTGCTTTTTTATTCAAGGGACATTTGCATATCAATATAAACATAATTAAGTAGTGGCTAATTAGTAGATGATAAAGGTATGAGAGTATTACTGAAGGAGGGTTACATAAGAGCTGAATCAGTTCTTTGTATTGGTCTTTGCGGCAGAACACGACATATAGATGCTCATGTGTCAAGGCTGAGCTGCCTTGGTCTGAGGTACTTGTTCCCGTGTCTCAAACCTGAGATCTTGCATCAAGCCTCTCTTTGGTGTAGTGGTTAAGTGCGCGGACTCTAATCTGGGAGAACCGGGTTTGATTCCCCACTCCTCCACTTGCACCTGGCTGGATGACCTTGGGCAAGCCATAGATCTGGACCAGCTGTTCCCTCAAGGACAATTGTCTCAGAGCTCTCTCAGCCCCACCTACCTCACAGGGTGTCTGTTGTGGGGAGGGGAAGGGAAAAGGAGTTTGTAAGCCGCTCTGAGACTCCAAGTGAGTGAAGGGCGGGATATAAATAGAATCTCTTCTTCTTCTTCTTTGATAGCATAGCCAAGTTTAACCTGGGTTGGTCATGTAGACTCACAGCACCATGCCATAAAGCAAAATAAAGCTTTATTGAAACAATTAAAGAAAAAGGTTTGAAAACAATATAGTTTAAGTGGTAAATTTAAGTACAGGGAATTAAAAAAAAACAACCAAACCCTAGCAATCTAGAAACACTTACTAGATAATGTCTTACCAGCATAGACCTTTTTAGAATTTTAGCAAATTCAGTCCAAAACAATCAGTGTAACTCCATGCAGATGTAGCATAAGGCCAAGCAGATAGCAGGGATGAGGGAAAGGGAAGTTGAATGGACTAGAATACAGCCAAACAGCATAGACTACATTTTATAGAAATGCAGGTCATAAACCTCCTGACCCTCTCTAACCAATCATAGAGCTATCTCCGAGGAATCTTCTGGAAGAAGAACAAATCCCTCTCCCCTTCATCCAGCTGAAACTGATGAGCTAATTAATAGGCCTGGGAAACAGCCTTGATAACATAGCCACCCATAGTGGGGCAGGGCTGACACTTGCTGCTAACTGACTAGGGCAACGACAACAACAAAAAGTGTTAAGTGAAACTTTTCTCAGAAGATGGCTTCTCTCTTGACATCATACCTGAACCATATTTTTAGTGGAAACTAAGCCAAACATAAATAACAAGATGAAGATCTGGACCTAACTGGCACTAACAAGTAGCTTGGTCTCAGTAGCCTACGCCTGAAAGTTGTTGATGGTCTTCTAATAAAAATGCAAGCCAGAAATTAGTCTCCTTATTAAGAGACTTAAAAAGTAGCCAGCTGATTTTTTTAAGGGGTCTGGGGGAGGAAGGTAATTGCAGAACATGTTTTAAACAGCTACTCTAGATAAATTTGCAGGAAGCGCTTTTACAAAGAAACCAATTAAACATACAGAGGAATAGTCCTTGCTGAGGAAGAATCCACATGGCTTCCAGAAAGGGAAGTATTACTTCACCTAACTTTTTAGGGTTCATTGAGAATGTCAACAATACATGGACAAGATGATCTTACTTACTTTATTACTGTTTTCACAACCAGGGTCATAAACCATCATCCCAGAATAGGAGAGCCTCCAAGTTACTACAAAAGTGATCATGTAACTTAACAATGGTTGCCAGAAATTTCACCACACACAAAGTAGTTTGTTTTTCTTTGAGTCCTGATTAAATAATGGAGAGGTCAATTCAGCTCTTCAATTTGAAAATTTGGGTCAGTGAAAGACCTAAAAAAAAAGACCTAAAAATCAATATTGTTGTTGCCACAATTACAGAGTCTATCTGAATATAGAATTCCATTGAATCTTCCTAACATCACCACTGCATGTAAGGCGCCTGAGCATGAATGCCCTTCTTTACTTTGGAAGACTTAGCTCAGGAACAGGGCTCATTTTGTAGCAGGAGCTCCTTTGCATATTAGGCCACACACCCCTAATGTAGCCAATCCTCCAAGAGCTTACAGAGCTCTTCTTACAGGGGCTACTATAAGCTCTTGGAGGACTGGCTACATCAGGGGTGTGTGGCCTAATATGCAGAGGAGCTCCTGCTACGAAATGAGCCCTGCTCGGGAAGATAGTTTGGCATTTTTGTTAGAGGGAGAATTCCTACTGAGAAAGATGAAAACACTCTGCAGGCTCTAATCAACATACTCTCATAATCAAAGTCCCTCAGACATCTTCTAATGAGCTGGGTTGATTCTTGTCTACTCATTGTTTCTATCACTTCATGGGTAATGAAACATGATAATTTATAATGCAGTAATCTGTCCCAATCACTTGTGCGATGGTCCAACTTGACTAGACCAAGGAGGCTTGATTCTGGATTTGATTTTAGGATCCTAATTTTCAGATTGTATTCTCTGCCCCAGGCATTTGCTTCAAAGGACATCTCCCCAACTTCAGCTCTCAGAGCTTTTCAAGGCGCACACTGAGGAATTCCCAAAATATTGTATGGGAATCTTAATAGTGGTCTATCGAAGTTGTCTGTTACCGATCTGATGCAAACCCCAGCAACATATAGCCGCCCTGAGCCTGTTTGCGGGGAGGGCGGGATATAAATTTGAAAAATAAATAAATAAAATAAATAAATCTGCCTGGCAACTCTAGCATTAAATACTTTAACTGCTGCAGGAACATATTGGCCACCAGAGGAGTAATAAAATCTTGAGATGGCCTTCTCAATAGCGACTCTTACAACAGAGTTCAAGTACACCTTCCAAGAAAGGTATGCTTGAAAAATAGATATATGAAATGTTCCACTTGATCCATGGATTGACCTGCTACTGACCACTTGTACTTCTTTATCCTTTGGTGGTTCTTTTTTTTTTTTTTTTGTGAAAAGAAGAAACTTTGACTTAGTAACATTAATAGCTAAGCTGTCATTGGAATGATACTCCAAAAAGGAACCTATAAACTTGTGTAAGCCAATCACAGATCTTGACAGAAGAGAGATATCATCCACATATAAGGGACAGGGTAATTTAACATGAGCCAGGCAAGGTGAGGGAAATTCATCTCCAGAAAAATGAGAAGTTAACTAACTGAGATACAAGTTAAATAAAAAGTTAAAAATTGAGATACATCCTTGCTTGACTCCTCTACTCAACAGGATAATCTGGAAGAGGTAAAATATTTGAACTTCCAAATAGCTCTTGACAACATTCCTCACTAAAGGCTCCTGGGTAAACTCAGTCATAAGAACATATGAGAAGCCATGTTGGATCAGGCCAATGGTCCATCCAGTCCAATGCTCTATGTCACACAGTTGCCAAAACCCAGGTGCCATCAGGAGGTCTATCAGCACGGCCAGAACTCCAGAAGCCCTCCCACTGATATCCCCCAAGCACCAAGAATACAGACCATCACTGTTCCAGTCGTATGTTTACCCCTCTTGAAGCTGTCTATACTTGTAGCTGCCACCACTTCTTGCAGCAGTGAATTTCATGTGTTAATTAATCTTTGGGTGAAGAAGTACTTCCTTTTATCAGTTCTAAGCTTACTGCTTATTGATTTCTTTGAGTGCCCACAAGTCCTTGTATTGTGAGAAAAGGAGGAAAGTACTTCTCTATCCCATGCATAATTTTGTAAACCTCTGTCATGTCACCCCTCAGTCATGATTTCTCCAAGCTAAGGAGCCCTAACCTCTTTAACCTTTCTTCATCGGGAAGGTGCTCCATCCCCTTAATTATTTTAGTTGCCCTTTACTGCATATTTCCCACTGCTATTTTATGTGTGTGTGTGTGTGTGTGTGTGTGTGTGTGTGGTGACCAGAACTGTACACAAGATTCCAAATGAGGCCACACCATAGATTTATATGGGGTATCATGATACTGGATTGTTTTCAGTCCCCTTCGTCATAATAAATGCTGCACACTGAGCCGACATTTTAAGTGAGTTATCTACCACAACTTCAAGATCTCTGTCCTGGTCAGTTGCCACCAGTTCAGACCCATTCAACGTATACTGATAGGATTTTTTTACTCCAGTGTGCATTACTTTGCACTTGCCCATGTTGAACCTCACTTGCCATGTTGATGCCCACTCATCCCATCTCAACAGATCCCTCTGGAGTGCCTCACAGTCCTACCTGGTATCATCACCCTGAAGAACTTACTGTTATCTGCAAACTTAGCCACTTCACTACTTACTCCCAACTCCAAATCATTAATGAACAAGTTAAAAAGTATTGGACCTAGTACCAAGCCCTGCAGTACCCCACTGCTTAACACCTTCCACTGTGAAAACTGCCCATTTATACTCGCTGTTTCCTGTCCATTAACCAGTTTTTGATCCACAAGAGGACTTTCCCTCTTATTCCATGGCTGCTGAGTTTACCTAGGGATCTTTAATGAGGAACTTTATCAAAAGCTTTCTGGAAGTCTAGGTAAACCACATCTACTGGGTCATCCTTGTCCATATATTTGTTCACCCCCTCAAAGAACACTAAAAGTTTAGTAAGATCTTCCCTTACAGAATCTGCGCTGATTCCTCCTCATTAGCTTTTGTTCGTGGACAAATCTGCATTTAGTATTTGCTCCTCTGTCTTACCAAATCCACGCAGGAACAGAAATTCCCCTCTGCACTGCATGCCGCTTTCACTTTGATTGATTGTCAGATTTTAGGGCAGTGTCAGACTGCATGCCAGTTTCACTTCGTTTGATTCTTGGTTTTATGGTAGCCGTCTGCATAGATTTGTGGCTGTTTTTGGCCATTCAGGGATGACTCTGCAGTCAGTATGGCGGCGTTGGCCCGGGGTATTTGAATGTGGTTTTGAGCCACATCTTTTCTGTTCCATTGTGGGTTTGGTAAAACAATGGAGCAAATGCTAGATGCAGAATGGGCCCATGAGTCACAAGACGACAAGTCCTCCTATAGTTTATTTACAGGTTAAGGAATGGGAATGATATTTCAGATATCCCCAGGAATGAAAACATATGACGTCATGTTGGGTTAAATTGAGATTGACTGTATTAACAGCTGATCTATGGCAACAAAATGTAGTTAACTTCCACTCCACATTTTAGCACAGATATCCTTAACTGTTATTTTGGAGAAGACTTTTCTATGGTTTTAAATGCTACTTGGAAGTTCGGCTTTGCCTATGTCAGTACCTCTCCTTTTACCATCAGGATGTAAATGGCTCTGTTGAAAAGAAACTATTAACATGCCATTCTTCAGCATGGTCAGCCATAGAGTTCAGTGCCTCAAGAGAATCCTTTCAATCAGTTCCTTCAGGCTGAACATCCATAAGAGATTGATTTTTCTCCCCTCCCCTGTGATTGCCTCTGGGTGATTACCATTAACCCCTGTGTTTGCAAAAGTGTGTGCTCCAGTCACTGACTTTACTGCACTGATGAAAGTCTGCTTGGAGGCAGGGCTACCTTTGTTGGGCTCCAAATGTGCCTCGGACACCTGCCAGTCGCCATGGTCATATTCGGCTCCTCTGAAGGGATAAGTGCAAAATCATCCTCACCCATCTGTGTGGGGAAAGTGTGAGTGTACGAAGTGACTAGCGTGGGGATAAGCAGTGAATTCTTCAGAAATATGTGTTAAAATCAGTATCATTTGACTGTTCGAGCGGTCATGGGCAAACACCCTCCTGTTGCTCAGCATTCTCTTTTTCTGCACGTGCTGCCAGCTCTGACACTGGCACCAAGTGCCCAGGGATGTGGCATTCAGGGGAGGGGGGTATCCCAGCCAAACCCTTCCAGCATAGCCTGAGCCAGAACTGTGATAGTGTGCTCTAGCATTGGAGCAAACCCAGACAGGGTATTCCCCCACTGAAAGAGATGATCACTAAACCACCTCAGTTAAATATGTGTGAGGGGAGATGTTGAACTCACTCTTTCCCAGCCTTTTGCTCCCTTCCCAACAGGCTCTCAATAGTTGTGTATGATCTCTGAACAGCCCATAGGCTGACATGGGCCAAAGTCAATTGTGCATAGAAGCCACTCTCTCCTCCTTCCCTCTCCCTTCAAGGATCACACTGTTTGGGCTCTGAAAAGTCTTTAGTCTGCTACACAACTCATTTTAGCTGGAAGCACAAATGGTTAGGACAACAACTGACAAAAGTAGGACTGACAATAGAAATAAACAAGAAACAATACTGGCTTGGCTTGCCAGGTGGCAGGCAACCTTCCGCTCCCACCAGTTCCCCCCTGCTCTGCTCACGCTTGCAGCTGTAGAAAACAGAGATGTTCTGTACTCAGGGCCAGTCAGGTTTCTTCAAGTGGTGCCAGACCCTTGGTAACACTTGACTTATACCTAGTTGATCCAGCGAACTTCCCCTCCCATCCCAAGGCTTAAATAGGCTGAGAGGGAAGCAGCTGTACCTGCTCTTAAGTAGCACCTGGGATTCATCTTGTCCAGAATCCTGCAAAGGATTACAACCACAGGGACCCTAATCTGTTCCAGGAGGTGAAGCATGGGCTGCAAGCCTGGCACTTTGTCTCTGCTGGGATATCTCAGCATGAATCAGCTGCCTCTGCTGCTCCTGCTGGGCAGAGGTGGATCTTGGTGGATTTGTGGGCCAGGACTTACTACCCCAGGACCTGGGAGGACAGAGGGAAGTTCTGGTGGAGGAGCTCCAACTGCAGTTTCTCAGGAGTAGCCTCTGGAAAAGGTGGGCCAGGGTCATCTACCATGCAAGGGTCTCCCAGAGTTCCCTGCTCTCCACCAGGGCATTCCTAGGGTATCATGTGATATGATGATGACATCACTTCTGGGACTTCATCCAGAAGTAATGTCATGCAACATTGCCTCTTTCCATGCCCCAAGGCCTGTGCACTCAAGAAGGATCATGTGACACATGACTCAGGCTGAGCAAGGCTACAACTATAATGACTGAAGAACTGTAGTATAGCCCAAACAAACTTCTTTATTAAATATTTATGGTCTTGTTTTTTAAGATGAGCTTCTTGTATGCAAATTATACTACATTTTTGTTTTTCCAACCAATGACCTACCATTCTACGTTTTTGGGGTGAATTTAGTCCATTTACATTCCATGTAAGTATTTTGTAATCCATCTTGATATATTCTTAAATATCTCCAAAGTCATCTTTATTCTCTCCCAGGAATGCGTACATTTCTTCTGTGCTTTTAATCACTACTCTGGAGTTGCCATAATAAAAGCTTAGTCCTTGAGGTATTTCCCAACGAAATCTGATTTTTTTCTCCTTCAGTTTATCCGTCAGACGCTTGAATTTTTTCCTTTCTTGCAGTATTGCTCTAGGCAATTCTTTCATTACTATGATTTTCTTTCCATCTATTACAAAAGAATCAGTAAAGCACTTCCTGTAGATTTGTTCTTTTGTTCTTTTCATTGTAAATTGGACAACCACATCTCTTGGTATGTTTTTGTCTCTTGCATATGTAGAATTAACTCTATAAACAAGATCCATGTGTTCTTTAACAACTTCTTCCTGTTCTTGTAAAAAATCTGCTATTGCTTCTTGCATTCTTGTAAAAATGTCCTCATTCAATTTTTCCTCAATCCCTCGAAATCTCAGATGGTTTTGCATATCTTTATAATGCATCATCTTTTCCATCCTCTCATTCTCTCTCATTGTCTTATGGGTGCTTTCTTCCAGTTCTTTTACTTTAGTTTCTATATCTTGTGTTCTTGTGGATAATTTTTGAAATTCTGCTTTTAATTCCATGAAATTTTTATCTGCTTGAGCTGCTATATTATTCATTTTAACATTTACCTCTCCTATAGCGTCTAACATTTTCTTTTCCATTGCTTCCATAATGGCTAGTAGCTCTTTTTCTTTTTTTGCTGCCATTGTAGGAGAGGACCATGTAGCTGCTCTCGATCTTAGTCCGCGGTCCGTCTTGCCTCTTTTAAAAAGATCAATTTTATCTTGTTTTCCAAATCAAACACCAATTAGTACATTCAAACAAGCTAATCTTGCCAAGTCAAATTATGTTGGTTTCAGCCTTCTAAGTTATATAATCTTTGAGATATTGCAGTTTAAAAATTTTATAAATCCAAAATGGCGGGCGCGACTTCTCTATGGTTAATGTCAAAGGTTATAGTCTTTTTACCTTGCTTCTGGCTTGCCGTAGTTTCCTTTTGTCCCTTCCTTTTATTTACTTGTCTGCTCTCTGCACGTCACTTCCTTTTATGGTCTTTCTGGTCCGGCAGTATTTAGAGTCCCCTTTCTGGTCCGGCAGTATTTAGAGTCCCCTTTACCTTCTTCCGGTTCTTCTCCTTTTCCCTTCTTGTCTGCTCTTCTAGCCATCACTTCCTGACTCAGTCCTCGCGTCTTAATCTCGCGATGCTTGGTTCCCTTCTCCCTCTTTGTCTCGCGATGCTTGGCTTCCCCTCCCGACTCTTCTTAACTGCAGGAATGTTAAACAACTTGTTTTTTTGGCTTTTTAAGTTCAAATTCGGTTTTTTAGCGCTTCAAAACTGCTCTCATCCAATCAAAAACAGTCTATTGCTTCACCCGATCTGCTTTTCGTCTTTCAAAACGCGGCGGTGGTAAGGCAAAAAACTTTTTTTCCGTTACCTTTTGTTGTTACTTCACTTCAGATGTGGTCCCAACGTTTAAACTTTGTCTTCTTTGTTAAGGAATCAGGGGAATTGGAGGTTTTATGCTGAATTTATCAGCTCAGCTCGGCTTCTTAGAGATACTCGCAAGAATCCTCTTCGGCTGCAGTGCTCAAGGTGTCGGAAAAGTCTCCTCCGAGACTTTCCCTTCACCGAGGTTGCTCAAACCTGGATTATATTGCTTGCTGGTCCTCACACTACCTGTGTGAGGTTGCGTCAGGTGGATTAATCCACCCAAGCTGTCAGGAAGAGCCGCTGTCCGCCTTGCGCATTTGCAAAGCGTGTCAGACCTCCATTCCTCTGACCGGAAACGGTCAGCCCAAACAAACTTCTGATATATACAGCACTGTGGTGATAAGCTAGAGGCTTCGTTTTTGAGGCTCTTGGAACAAGCTGTAATATTTATTTTTTATTTTTTTATTGAGAGATCAACAAACATACAAAAATTAGAAACAAGATTGTTCAGACTTACAAGTGTACAACATATAAAATACAACCCAATCAAACTTTGTAAAATAATACTGATAACTAGGCACAGTAGATCTAGCACAACACTTAAGCATATTATTACTCAGAATGATTACTTTATGAGAGCGAAGGAAGCCTGAGGTTAGAACTAAACACTAACCAAAGAATAAGTTTATAGTACAAGAGTAGAAGGAGTTAGTTTTAGAAATGAAGCCAAGAGTGATAGGATGGATTAGCTGGTAGCAATTTTTTCTCTGCAATATATTGTAGCCAAGGATACCAGGTAAGTACAAATTTTGAATAAGTAGTCGCGGAATCAGTTTGCTGTCTTTGTATGGAGTCAGTAATTTTGCACATGATGAACTGATTCCAAACCTTCTCTCTCCAGTTCACTAGAGTAGGAGCAGATGGAGATTTCCAGACTGAGGCTATCATTAAACAGGCTGCCACCAGTAGAAAAGAGGTAAGCTCAGTAAGGATGAAGTTATCATCAGAGATCTCCGCAAGCTGTAGAAAAAGAGATTCAGGACAGAAAGGCAAGTTTTGTGCCGTGATCATGTTGATTTCAGTTACTATAGTTAACCAGAAATTCTTCACTGGAGGGCATTCCCACCAGCAGTGGATGTAAGTCCCTTTAGTGCCAGTTTTTCCAACAGGAAGCAGAATGGATGGGATTAATATGGATTAATATGATTCAGTCAGTCCAGAGTATAGTACCACCTTGTGAACAATTTAAAAAATTGAAAGTGGACTCTAAAGACTTTTGATGTTTTCAGGGCAAAGTTCCAGATTGTTTGCCAATGAGCGTCTTGTAACTCAATTCGAAGATCCCATTGCCATGCTGTCTGATAGTGAGATTTGAAGCAACTGTAATGCCCCACATGGTCTTTGTATATTTTTGATAGAGAGCCTTTTGCAGAGTCTGGATAATGTTACAACAGAAGTTCAAAATAAGTTTTAGGCCTTTTGAAAGCACCTTTTAGAGAGAGAGAGTCAATTAAACTTCTAATTTGATAGTATTGTAACCACAAGATCTCTGTAGTAAGTTGTTCTTCCAGGACAGATTTACTATTGACTTTCCCTCATGTGACAAGATGGAAAAGCTGACTGACACCCGCTTTCGTACAAAGCTTTGAGAATGCAGGATTCAAACCCAGAGGGAACCAGGATTGCTTTGTAAAGGTAGAAAGTGAAGAGATTGGAGGTGCGATGAAGTTTTTCTGAAGATCCCAAATCTTCAGCGTGATGACGAGAAATTGATTTTTTAAGAGCATCTTAGGGCGCATCGATGTTGGTATCCAGAATAGTTCAGTCAGAATAAAAGGCACTGCATAAGCATGTTCTATTTGGACCCACTGGGCATCAGGGGAGTGCTTAGAACATAGCTGCTTGGCCAATGGTATATAAATGCCAGTGTTGCATATTGTGCTTCCCTTTGACCCAACACTATGCATGGTGAAAGGTGGGAATGGTGAGCGGAAATATTCAGTGTACCTCTTGTCTACAGGAATCTGCATCAGTCTGTTCCATGCTGTGTGAGCCCTATGGAGTAAGCTCTGTCCCACCCCTGTTCTCACAGATATAGTTTAAGACAGCCCTTTAGCCTGATCTGGTGTTCTAATCAGCTTCCTCCCTGGTTCTGAGTTCTGCCTGTTCCAGGGTGTGATGACCAGACACTTTTAAGAATTCTGAAGCCCAGATACAACTAAACATAGTCCTGGGAAAAGGGTAATATGGAGTGGGTGAAACACCTTGTCTCCCGGCCATGCTGTAGGAGTGGATGGAAAAAAAAATCCCACTTGGCCATGGAGCAACCAGTTTGCACCCATACTACTGCATAAAGGGAGGAATGGTGAGTAAGTGAAATCCATAGGTTAAACTATCCTGTGGATAATTTCCAGGTGTTCAATGCTGCCTAGCATCCCATCTCCCAGGTGGGAGGTTTCAGCCCTGTAGCCAGGATTTGGGTGTGTGTGTGTGTGCTGTGGTGTCACATAGCACTAATCAAATTAAAATTAAATTAAATTACCAAGAATGAAAGCACAAGGAAGAAAATTACTCTTTCCTCAGGGATGACAAATTCAACTGTAAGCTTCCACAAACTGCATACCTCGTCAGCCTTCCTGACCTAGTGAGCACATGGGCTCACACTCTTCTTTCATGGGCACTCTCTATTTGAAACCTCTTCATAAAACTCTGTGCCTTTCCTTATATCTCCTGCTTCCTCCTGTGGCCTGCTGCCAGGGTAAGGGTGGAAGGAAGGAAGGAGGAAATCACTTCAGGTTGGCACTGACTATGTCCTCACCATCTGAGCTCACCCACCTGCCTTCTCTGCAGGCGGACAGACAGAGGACATTTGTGGTTTCCCCTCATTTAGGTGAGGAAGGCCAAGGGCATCTCCTATCTCTGCTCACCTGCAAAGGATGGTCTCCGGGAGCTTTCAGCCTCCAGGTGCATTTCCAGCCACGGAACTGACTTTCCGGCTCAAAACAACAAAGAAACTTGGCATTCTCTAACCCCTCAGGAGAGACATCATCCCTGCAGGGGACTCTGAAAACACACCCACTCACCCAGTTCAGCCACAAAAATAACTTTACAATAAAGATGCCTTTATTGTAAAGGGAAGGCAGACTGGAAGGAGGGGGCTGTCCTTCTCCCTCCACAAGAGAGGATAAGGAGAGCCAGGTGGGTGAGGTGAGGATTTCTCAGCCTTCCACCCCCTCTCTTTTGCCCCAGTCTTCCGCCCACTCTGTCTGAGGCTGACAGGGCAGTGGGTGGCAAGATGTTGAGCCTCTGCTAAGCCCCACAAGCCCAGGTGCTTCTCTGGGGGGGGGAGGCAGTGCCATGCACCCCAGACTCCCTCCCCCTCTTGGACAACTGATAGAAGGAAAGAAGGTTTGGGCTGGTGCGGTCGTGGTGCTATTGCCTAGCAAGGCACTGGAAGTGATCTTATGGACTCATAATGTTCATAAGTTTGAACTTTGGGCTGTTATGCTTTGAAGGACTACATGCCCTCTTCACTGCTGTAAGAGGTTCCAGTCTATTCCAAGAAGCACACACCTGCCATGGCTCACACAAAGACGGAGACAAGGATCCCATTGCAAAAGGGTTCCCCTGTCAACTCGCACTAAGCAACCGCATCTTCCTCCAACATACCTGTGGGATTCCACACATTCCAGAGAGATGCTGAACTTTGGACTGTGAATGAGGTTGCTTGGCAACTAATCCTCAACCCATCAACTGGCCGAGCTAGGGCCATCAAGAGACAATAGGATGGTTCGGTGACTCATCACAAGCTTGCCCAGGTGTCAGTTCCTGTCTAGCTCCTAGAGTCTCAATATTGACCACCCCCCAGCATCTCCTCCTCTTTCTCCTTTAACCAATGGTAGGGTTTGTAGGGACGGACTACCTGGTAGGTGTGTTAGGGGGATGTGGCCAGCACTGCCAGCCCCCAAATCACCTAAGAAAAGAGGTCGCCTACCATGCGGCCGGTCTCTTGAGCTTCCACGATCCCTATCTGCTTTTACCCCTCTCAAGTCCAGCTTGCTATCCCAATACCCTCCCTCCATCTTTGATCTCTGGTCTGCACAGTCAGAGAGAAGTGTGTTTCTGCCGGTTCAGAACACGTTCCCCGTTTTACTTTCAATCCCTCAGTTCTTCCTTTGGAACGGACAACCCATCTCCAGGACAGGTAAAGTATCGCCCAACCATCGAACCTCCTGCTCATGCAAAAGTGCTATCTCTCCATCTAAATTTCTTAGGAACTGTGTGTTAGTGTGTGTGTATCTGTTTTTGTGTGCCTGAGAATATTATTCAGTAAAAACCATTTAAACTGACCTCTGCCTCAGTGCCTATTTACTGGGAACTCCTGGAAGAGGCAGGACCTTAGTATAGTTGGCTGAAACCCGGTTATTTGGCAATTGCTAATCTTAAAACCAGAGCAATTCAGCTAACAGTGCAGCTTTAAGGGAAATTGCAAATTCAAAAGGGGCACTGCCCTCAGCGCCCCCTGCTGGCTATGGCCCTGGCAGGCTGGCAGGCACCTGTCCCTTTCCTGGGGTGGTGAAAAAGCCCTACTCGCAGCTAATCAGCTGAGAGTGCAGTCCCCTACCTGACAAATGCTGTGGGATGGTGGATTTGTGTTAAGTTCTTAAAGTGATGGAGACAGAGATGTTCATGCCTTGTGACTACCTCATTACTGCCTGGTCAATGGAGCAGAAACATACTTGGACTATGTGAGCAACCTGTGTCCCCTCTGATCAGTGAGGGTGATCTTCCTTTCTGCCCAGCGTTGACAGATCAGAATAAGCTAGTTGCCACTGGGCTAATAGGAATTTTGGAGCGCTCTGTCACATTCGTATTTGCCAGGAAGTGTTGATCAGTCCAGGATTTGGGGTGTTGTTTGGCTTTATCTCACTTAAGTAGGTGGCACTGGAGGGAGTGGAGACATGGAGGCATCGGTGTGATGGAGGTAGGGCTGCTTAGTACAACTGCTTGAGGCCACCTGGGAAGGGACTGATTACTAGTGGTTTGAAAGCCAAGCTTGTGAAACAAATGGTATGGCTGTACGTGCCTGCTATGTGGCACCAGTCTGCATCTTGGAGCTAGTGTGGCCTGAATCAGGAGAGTGTAATCTTGAGGCTCTGCTCAAGATCTATCCATGACAGGAAGGTTTGATTAACTGAGGAGTTGGGAAGTTTAAGTTAATCTGTCTTGCAATTTGGACTTGTATTTAAATGGGGTAGTAAATAAATCAACAATTTTCAAAAAAATCAAGAAGGCAGCATAGAACTCACAATTTTTTATTTTTAACAGCTGAAAAAACTGAAGGTTTTTTACCCAAGATTCAGGTTTCCCCTTTTCATCTTCTCAATTGAAAAGGTCAGAGCCTTCATAGGATAAGATTATTTGTACACTGGTACTGAGGTGTAACTGTGATTAATATCTGTGATACTGGCTGAACAGGAGAGGTTTTATGAGCCTATGTTGTAAAGAAAATGAAAGTAGTATAATATCTGTAGTAACATGACAATAACAGGGAACATTCCTGCTTCTGGAGTGTTGCAAGAGAAAATACGAATTTTGAAGGTGTTGAACCAGTAGGGATAATGTATTAAAGAACATCCTTAGCTGCTTTGTCTTATAATTATTTCTCAGACATGATATTTATCAAACAGTTCCTATACTACAATTTCTGTGTTAATTTCTAAATTAGAAAAGGTATCTAGATAGTGATGGAAAAATTAGTTTCACTCTTTCCCTCTAATTTTTATGTTTTATTATGCTTAAAAATAAAATGTTTTTTGTAAGAATGATGCCTACATCAAGGGGAATATTACTTCCATAATTTTTTGTTGGATTAGTCTAGAAGAAAGTTTGTTCTGAGCAGTTTACTCAAACCAGGGGAGCTGCTTCTCAGCAACTGATTTCAATATTGCAGTCCAAGTATCTTTTTTTCTTCTCAGTTCGATGGTTGAGCAAAAAAACTGGATACCACTGATTATGGGTTATGGTATTTTTTGTGATAGTTCCAAATCCTTTTCTCACTGTTTTCCATTTGCTTCATATGCCCTCTTCCCAACTCATCTGTCTTTCTCTGATTCTCTGCCTAGTTTCTTATTTTTCTGTTCATTACTCCTGGCAGTTTTCTTGCTTGTCAAATGATGGATACTTCCAGATATGGTCTTTCAGAAAAAAATAACATTGAGGCCGTGGAATTGGATGCTTGCCAGAAATGTCTTGTGGATTTGATTTTTGAAAGTGTTGTTGTTTACATGTACAGCCCATGGTAAGCATACACTGTTAGGACTGTCTATGCTACTATGTATAGCTTGCTGAAACTAGGATCCTACTATATAATTTCTGGGCCCCATCCACATGAGCGAGATAAGCCGGACAGGAAGTGACACAAATTTGTGCTGGCGCAATTTGCGCCACTTTTGCGGGATCACACAGGTCCATGGACATGTGAGGGCGAACCGCCGCTGCGTGATCACACACAGCCACGGGCGAGTTGGGGTTTGTTTGTTTTTCCGGCCGTTTTCAGTGCACTTATCTGCTTCTACAAGGGATCGATGACTTGCCTCTCCACCTTCGGGATCATCTGATGATGTGAATACCAGGATGGGAGGGGGAAAAAAAACAAAAAGCCCGCTCCCCAATGCCACTTGTTTGCGCTGGCACAATCACACCAGGAAAGGTCAGTTCTGGGCCGTCGCAAACCATTTGAGACTACCTTTTCACTGGTAGCTAAATAAGTCGATTCCCCACCAGCTCAAAGCAGTTTGTGACACTTTGACACCGGCTGTAGGACGCTTGTGTGATTGTGCCACTTTGAGCCGGTGGGGAATCGTCCTTCTTGTGTTGCAAATGGGTGCGTATGATCGCGCCCTTGCATTGTTTAATGTGTCATGTTAACATTTATGCTTTGTTTCTGTTCTGTTTTTAGACCTCTGATTGGTTTTACAACCCTAATTCCTATTGTATTGTTCAATGAATATTGATTGTATTGGCTCGCTTTGTGTGATCTGCCTTGAGTCCAAGTGAGAAAGGTGAACATAAGAACATCAGAGAAGCCAATGTTGGATCAGGCCGGTGGCCCATCCAGTCCAACACTCTGTCACACAGTGGCCTAAAACACCAGGTGTCCTCAGGAGGTCCACCAGTGGGGTCAGGGGGCCTAGAAGGCCTCCCACTGTTGCCCCCCACCCCCCAAGCACCAAGAATACAGAGCATCACTTGCCCCAGACTGAGAGTTCCTATCTATGCCTTGTGGCTAATAGCCACTGATGGACCTCTGCTCCATATGTTTATTTAATTCCCTCTTGAAGCCGTCCATGCTTGTATCTGTCACCAGTGTTCCCTCTAAGCTGAGTTAGTCTGCGATAGCTCAGTTTTTTTAGCCTCCACCTCACACATTTTTGTCTTAGCTCAGGAAGGATGGCTCCAGAGCTGATCTATGCAGCAGCCAAATCACTGGCTCACAACTTTAATGCCAGTAGCTCACAAAGTAGAATTTTTGCTCACAAGACTCCACAGCTTAGAGGGAACATTGGCTGTCACCACTTCCTGTGGCAGTGAATTCCACGTTAGGTGGACTATAATAAATAAATTTCTACCAGAAGAACACTGGTAGATTCATCTAGTTGTGTGGGACACCTTTCAGCTTGTCCAGTCTGAGGATTTGACAGGATTTGTAGAAGTCTGAGACCTGTCACCTGCTTTTACAGCTCCTGTCCCTTCTGGTTGCTTAAATCTGCTAGGAGAGGGCACTGGTAGATCTGTCCAGGAGACAGTAAATGCCTCCCTGGAAAGCAGTGGTGTGCCCACTTCTAAAGAAACTTACTCTGGACCCTAGGAGTTGAATAACTACTGTTCAGTCTCCAATATGCCATTCTTGAGCAAGGTCAGGGGTCATTTAATAGAAAAAGAGGTGCAGGAGCTCATTAGCATAACTTATTTGCATATGCTAAACCTCCTGACATCACTGGAAGTATGTCAGGAAAGGAAGGAAGGAAGGAAGGAAGGAGCTGGCAGAGAGGGGACAGCTACTAATCCAAGCCTCAGAAATACCACTATTCCGGGAGGATAGCTTCAGTGGTGGCTGAAGCCTTCAGAAGGCTGGTCGGAGGAACAAGGACCTTTCCAGGGGACAGGGTCATTTCGCTGCAGCCATGACACAAGCAGGCATTCCCCTGCAGGGGGTGGGTGGGGGAAGGCTGGCACCAACTCCCGGAGCTGCGCTCCCCCGAGCTCCTGCTTGAAATGACCCCTGAGCAAGGTAATTGAACAAGTGGTGGCTGGGCAACTCCAGGGATTCCTGAATTAGATTGTTCAAATCCATTCAAATATGGGATGAAAGCACCATTGATTGCCCTGTTAATTTTCTTGGATCTCTCAGCAACTTTTGGTAGCATTGGCTATAGTATCCTTTTGGACCACCTTCTGAGACTGAGAATGAAGGGGGGCACTGTTTTGTGGTGGTTTGGGCCTTAGAATATACAAGGTCTGTTGTGCAGTCTTATAAAGAAGATCTGAAGATCACCCTACAGGGGGGCAGCTGAAGGACTGGTAGTTAGTATAGCTAGAATAAGGACTGCCCACATTTTCAAATTATGCCCTTGCTGTCTCCTGATTGGCTCATCTGCAGATTTCCTGCTCCTGCAGAGCTTCTTTCTTGCTGTTGTTCCTCTCACAACAGTTAGGTGAGACAGTTAAGGCTCTCTCTCATCTGTAACAGTTCTTCTTTAAATAAACCTACTTTTTTTTTCTCTGAACAGTCAGTGTTCCACTTTCTTTGCATATTTAAACTCTGCCAACAACCTCAAAGGTAGGTTTCAGAGTGTGGTGCTCGGGGCTGGTGTCCTGCAAGGTTTTGTCTTGTCCCCTCTGCTTTCGGCATCTATGTGAAGCTGCTGGGAGAGGTCATCCAGAGATTTGGGCTGTGTTGCCACCAACGTGCAAATTTAATTTCATACTTCCAGCACAGCCCCGGGAGGCTGTGGGAACTGTGAACAGGTGCACAGCAGCAGTATTGGCCAGATAAAGGCTAACCAACTGAAATGCAGGTGCTACTGGTGGGAAGAAGGTTTGACCCAGAATCTGGGCTATCTCCTGTTCTGTCTGAGCTGGTGAGCTAGCTGCAGGGTTTCCTGGAAAAAAAAGTTATTGCCTCTGTTTTGCATGCCATTGTAACATCTGTATTAGACTACTGCAATAGGCTTTATGTGGGACTGTCCTTGAATAGTGTCCGGATGCTAAAATTGGTGCAGAATACTGCAGCCAGAATTCTGAGTGGGTTATCACACCAGTCTTGTTCCACTTACACTGGCTCCCAGTTTCCATCCTGGTTCAATGCATGGTGCTGCCATTGACATTTAAAGCCCTATATGGCTTGGGAGCAACATACCTTAAGGGCTGCCTTCTCCCATATGAATCTACCTATCCACTCAAGTCATCTTTAGAGGCTTAGCTCCAAGTGCCCCACCATTCGAGTGGTGACCTAAGAAAGGGCCTTTTCAGCCATGGCAACAAAACTTTGGAACTCCCTCTCAGGGAGATTTGTCTGTCTCCCTCTATTGTTGTCTTCTAGCAGTGGGTGAAGACTTTCTCTTTTGTTTGGTGTACCCTCCCAATAAACTATTACCTGCCCTTTACCTTGGTTGTGTTGCTATTGTGTTTATATGATTTACTGAATTGTTTGAATATCTTTACTGTGTTTTAAATGCAGATTTAAAGAATTAGTATTTAATGTTTTGACATTTGCCTATTTGGAGACCCTAGCTGGGTGGAAATGAAGCACAGAAATGTTTTAAATAAATAAGCATCTTTTCTCCCACTGTCTGCTGCAGTCATTATAAACCATGTGATGAGGAGAGTACTCTTAAATTACATGGATTTGCCTTAAACCAAGTCCCAGCATTGACCTGTCAATCTCCAGGATCCCTAGCAGAGGAGTGTCACATCATCTACAATCTGATCCTGCCTGTTAGTGATGTCAGTGACTGAACCTGGGGATTTCTGCATGTCAAGATGCCATCCTATTGAGTCATGGCCCTTTCTTAGAGCAGAGTTCTAATATTTAATGTTACAGAACAAAATATTAGTAGTACTTGCATCAGCACATTAATTAAAAAGATGATATGACAGGCTTCTAGGAAGCTACACAGAATGAAATCCCAACTCAGGCTGTGGTCACATAGCAAGCTAATTGTGATTAGTTCCCGCTATATATTTGATTTGGAATATTTTTTTTCACATTGGGATGATCACACATCCCTCCCTGAACTGCAAGCATTGTGCCACAAGGCTCTGGGCACCATCTAGATGCAGCCAGCCCCTGTGTCTCTCCGCCACCCACTCACCTGCCCACCGGGGGGTCCCACCCTCCCTCCTAAGGCCACAGCTTTGGGGACTCCTGGGGTGGGCTCTGCCACCTGCTCATCTGCCAGCCCACCCGGCACTTCCTTCCCCACCTGCCCACCTTCCCCCACAACTTTCCACACCACCTTCTGCTGCCGACCAGCCCCAAACTGATGCTGGCAAGCTGGGCGCACTCCCCAGCACTGGGTGCTCCCACCCTCCCTCCTAACACCACAGCTTTGGGCACTCCTGGGGTGGGCTGTGCCTCCCACTTGCCTAACAGCCCACCTGGCACTTCCTTCCTAACCCACCCACCAGATTTCCCCCCAACAACTTTCTACACTGCCTCCTGCTGCTGGCAAGCTGGGTGCACTCCCCAGTGCCGGGGGCTCCCACCCTCCCTCCTAACACCGCAGCTCAAACGTTTAAATATTGAATTGAATGATTGCTCATGCACTCAAAGGTGGAAGCTGGGGGGGGGGACACGACCTCATCGCATGAAGAATGGTCAGACGACCCTAATCGCAATCTATGCCGAGAGATGGCTGTCCAGATTGGCGAAATTGTGGATTTAAAGTGCAAACACCCAGAAAGTACTTGATTTTCCCGGTGTCAGAAAACTCGCTAGGGAACCGGGTAGATTGTGCAAGTGAGCCTGCTTCAGTGTGGGAGGCAGATGCGGGCACCTGATCAGTGATTTTAAATGTGAGAGGGAACAGCACTGAAACCCTATCAAAATGACTATGTGACCACAGTCTCAGAATACATGTTTAAACAGGAAACTAGACACAAAACAGAGTGCAAACGAGGCCTCCTTTTTTAATTTTTGAAGTTTCCATGAACAAGGAACAAGGTTTGTCTTCAGAGATGTCACTCAGCATAACCCTTTTCCTTTCTCCTGTATGAGTGAAGATATGCCTTTCATTACTATATGGAGAGTAAAGCACTTTTTGGAGAAAAGGTAGAGGACAATCTTGTCAGATCTCGGAAGCTAAGCAGGATTGGTTACATGGAAGGGAAACCACCAAGGAAAATTCTGCATTGGAAGGAAATGGCAAACCACATCTGCTTCCTTACTTCCCTCGAAAACCCCTTGGTGCGGTCACCATAAGTTGGATGAGACTCAACAGCACTTTATACACACAAATCACTATCCTCAAGGACCATGTTGTGGTGTGGGGATGAATACAAAGGGATGCCTTCCTCTTTATCCTGCAGATTGACCCTAGGGATTGTCTTTTCTCAAGAACTGATAGAAAAACAAAGCCCAGGTATAATATACTGGATCCAGAGATGTGTTGTAGTGAAATCAAAGCTACAGTTTATTTACAGCAGGCAGATACAAACTGACTGGCAGGACCAGGGGTCTGCTTATATGCAAGTACTAACCCCATCCCTGGTCACACCCGATTTCCCTGGTAGGATTATTTGCAATGCAACTAAGCCCATAGGTTCCCTTGAGGATCCTGTGGAGCCAACTGGCCTGATTTATGATCCACATGGGCTATTGTTTGCGTGTGCGATCTCCAAACGCATGTGCAGTCGCCCTTGGTACATAAAACCAGGATAAACTTTAGTTCTACTAATGGCAACTGGGGTTGCTAACTCTATCTTGTGGGATCCTTGGTGGTTTGGGGTTGGTGCCTGAGGAGGGTAGAATTTCAGGTGGGAAGTGAGCTTGGTGGCATATAGCCTGCCCTCTGAAGCTGCTATTTCCTCCAGGGAAACTGATCTCTGTAGCCTGGAGATCATTTGTAATTCCCAGAGAACTACAGGACTCGCCTTCAGACTGGCAAAGCTCTCAGTGATGGAAGGCAAGTGGATGGGTGGAAGAAGAGCTTTGCCTCTGCTTCCTTGTTGTTGTATCATTAATGTATGCAACATTAATGTGGCTATTACAATTATTTCATATGCCAGCATCAGTACATCTGATGGAGGCACATGGCTGAGTGGATTCCCACTTTTTTCTGAAATTCACTGGGTGACTTTGGGCCAGTGACACTTAGACCGATTTCCCACAAGTGCTGCCCCGGCGTTGTTCCTCCATTTGCCCTGATTGCCTGCTTGAATGTCCCACTATTTGCCGTGGGGCGCATTTTGTCCCGGGGCTTCACACAATTTCCTCTGATTTCCTCCGCGACTTCAGTGATCCTCAAAAAACAGGATCACTGAAGCCGCGGGAAAAATTGTGCGAAGCCCCGAGTCAAAGTGTACCCCACGGCAAATAGTGTGAAATTCAAGCAGGCAATCAGGGCCAAGAGAGGAATGATGTTGGGGCAGCACTTGTGGGAAATCGGTCTTAATAATAGATTTTACAGGGTCGGGTTGTGAAAAGCAAATTGGTAGGGGAGAAACAAGTACATTTTCCTAAGCTTCTAAGAGGAAGACCCAGATAAAAATGTGATTGGGGGAGCACTGTTGTAGGAAGTAGCTAGGCAATCCATATGATCAGAGCTAAATTGCTGTGCTGATAATAGAGGATTTGGGACTTTTCAATGGGAGATCCAAGTTTTGCACTGGCCAAGTATTCACTCCAGCTATTGCAATATTTTGAGAGATGGCAGTTCACTGGTTGTAAACATGCTTTGTGTATTAAAAGTCCCCAATTCAATCCCTGACATCTCCAATGAATTTCATATATTAGACCCTTCAGTTTCTATTGCTGTGAGAAGTCACTGCCAATTAGAGCAGAAAATACTGAGCCAGGTGGAACAATAGTCTGAACTGATATAAGACAGCTTTGTGTGTTCCAATTATTTAAGCTTTCCTGAATAATTTTGCTGTTCATTTCAGTCACATAACTGCATTCCTATAGCGTTAGGAAGGATTTTTATCTCACATTTTTGGCAACTGAATTCCCCCCATACTTCTCGCTGTTCTTGCAGCTTTGAACATTGTAAATATTGGGACAACTTACAACTTGTTACAGCTTTGGGTAAAATACAGAGTTAGAGATGCCTGTTTGGTATGACAATGAGTGTAAAGTGTTGACAACTAGAGAACATTATCTCAACTTCACACACATGTCAGTGGGCTCTGAACTGGTGGTATTAATAGGACTGCCAATCTCCAGGTGGGGACAGGAGTTCTCCTGAATTACAGCTGATCTCCAGACATCAGATCTCAGTTCTGTGGAGAAAATGGTTGCTATGGAGGATGAACTTTATGGCATTGTAACACAGGGAAGTCCCTCCCCTCCCTAAACCCTGTACTCCCTGGGCTCCACCCCAATTTCCCAACCCAGAGTTGGCAGCCCTAGGTACTAACCACAAATGACTTTGAGGGAATGGTGGTAATGAGAATATAGATTCCAGTTCATGACAGTGGCATATGTGATGAACTGAGGGACAGCCTTTCTCCATACATACCCCAGAGGGCACTACAGTCTGGGGCACAACATCCCCAGGCCCCAGAGAAGCCAGGCTCGCTGCGACCAGGGTGAGGGCTTTTTCAGTGGTGGTGCCTTAGTGGTGGAATGAGCTCGCAGAGGAGATCAGAGCCCTGTGGGACCTTATGCAGTTCCACAGGGTCTGCAAGACAGAGGTCATCTGCCATGCTTACAAATAGGAGCCACCACCCTCCCCCATCCCATGACCACCAACGGTCACAACCCATATGGCGAGCTGTGACCAGCTGCAGTTATCACCAAGCCTGACACCTAGAGCTGGAGAATGCCAGGTATATACACTACACCATCTGATATGGTGACATCACTGAGTACTTTATTGTTATTGTTATGACCATTCTGCTTTTTATTGTGTTTTAACTGATTTTAATGTTTATATGCACCTTGGCTATCTAGCCAAGCTATGTAAGCTGCTCTGAGCCTGCCTGGGGGGAGAGTGGCCTATAAGTATGATAAACAAACAAACAAACAAACTGACCTCCAAAAGCAGAATGCTTAGTTCATTAAATTCAGAGAGCTGGGAGATTAGGGGTTAATGCCTCACTGTAAAGCATAATTTGATTGACAGGCTGCTGCCTGTTTGCACCTCCTTCTCTCTGACTGGTCAGCACCAGCTGAGAAGAGTTTTTAAAAAGTCTTGTCAGAGGGAGTCAGTCCTTTCGACTTTGGCTTGGCAATAGCCAGCCAGGAGGAGTATGTCAGTCTGAGGGAGACAGACAAGTCACTTGGGAAGTGAAGGGACACAACTCTTTGCCCTTACTCTTTACCAACACATTTGAGGAAGAGTTCAGAAATCAGAACTTAAAGTCTACGTGTCAGCCTTAGCTGAATTCTGTTTATTCATAATCTCCAGAACTGGGTTCTAGGTTTGGCAGAAGAGAATGGATAGGAGGTTGAAAACTGCCAGTCAAGCCAAACAGAAAAGGATTATCACTCCTAGAAAGAGGAGGATATTTCTTACCCAGATATTCAGAGGATTCAGCTCAGAAGGGGTTCCAGGTTTGTCTGAAAAGGGAAATAGTATTAGACTCCTCTAAGTATGAAAGGGAAATTATTTAAATACAGGAAGGAAAACTTCCAGGAAACTGAAATAATTTTATAAAACTTTATTAAGACACATTATCACTGAAAGAAATCTCCAAGACAAACAAACCTCTCACAGTCAAGCACTGAGTGTCTAAGAATATAAGCTTCAACTATACTCTGTTGCCTGTTCAAAATATTATAATTTGTATAAATAACCAAATTTACCTCAACTTCTTGTCCCCTGTCCTACTCCTAACTCAACTGTGTCTGTTCAATAACATCATCCTTTCTGTTTTAACCTCACTTCACCTCAAGGGCCATTTCCAAAGGGCTCTTGCTTAGTTACAAAAAGCCAAATGACTTCTCTGTCACAGGGTGGGACATGCAGAAAGTTAAAATTATATATGCTACTAAGAGATTGCTCAGTCAGAGTGGAAAACAGTGTTTTGGTGGGAAAATCTGCCTCACAGAGAAGAAGAAATGGAGGTCCATCATAGCATGCAAGGCAACATACAAACTGTAATAAGGTCATGGAACATACTACCATAGATTGTGGTGATGGCTGCTAGCATAGATGACTTTAAAAGGGAATTTAACAAGTTTGTGGAAAGTACATCTATCAATGGCTTTTGCTGACAAATACGAAAAATTGCCTGTGATCTTGCTGGGGATATCTGGCTGGCTACTGTGGACTATAGCATGTTAAACCATTTGGACCTTTGGCATGATTCAACATATCTGTCTTTTTGAATATTCTTATTGTTGTTGGATTAACTGTGAAGGATTTAGAAAAGTAAAAGGGGATCTCTCTCTCTTTGTAATATGGCACATTCCCATTCCAAACCTGGTGCTATTTATAATCAATGAAAGGGAAAAGAAGTAGACAAAGCATTAAAAAAATATTTTGCATCATACTTACCTTTTTCTGTGCTGCTCAGTGGATCCATGGTAGGGTGAAGGACCAGGATTCAAGGTACATATATATGCTGCACTATGTATAACTTTGGACCCCGAGTCTGCTCAAACTGTAATACTTTTGGTGACATAGTAGTCAAGGTTACTTCTGTTAAATCTCAAACCATAATTGTGCAAGGGTGTTACAGACTCATCCCTATCTTATATAAACTATATTTATGTTTCTTCCATGAAGTATGTGTTTATATTTAAAATCTTTATATAGGTTGTGGTCACAAGTACCAGAAAAAAATGGGGGGGGGGGAGCGAGGCTATTTCCTCCAGAGGAATTTGGCCCATGGTTGCACAATCACACCTCCCTTTGAAGCTGCAGGCGCAGTCCGTCAGTGTGGGATCAGATGCAACTGCAGGTGAGTCAGGGTTTTTTGTCCCGTTCCCCCCCCCCCCATGCACTTAAACGAGGGATCGATAAATCGCACCTCCTCACTGAGGGCTCCCTATGGTTTGTGATGATGCACATACTGCAAAGGGGGAAAAACAATGGCACAGAGTCAGGATGGCCTGATCAGACCCTCCCAATGACATGAGAGTGCACTGGAGTGATCAAACATGGGAAAGTCCATCCATGGCCGGTCACAACCCATTTACTACTGGATTTTCCCTGGTGTCTTTTAACTCTGTCCCTCTGGCGGAGCAGAACGGGTTGCCAATGGCTGCGGGATGCTTCCCAGATGTTGTTGTCTGATCATGCCCTTTAAATCTGTCCAGCATTCATGCCTATATCAGGTCTAATTGTGTGTATGATCGCAGCCATATTTTGCCTTTTCTTTGTCAAGTCAGGATCCATGGCAAGTATAGGGTAGACAACTCTGGGTAGGGAAATTCCTGGGGGTTTGGGGTAGTGGAGCCTGGTGATCGTTTTGTTACAGGAGGGGAGGAATCTCTTGCTATAGAGTCCATCCTCCAAAGCAGCCATTTTCTCCAGGGAAAGTGATCTCAACTATGTGGAGATCAGTTGTAATCCCAGGAGATCTCCAGGTCCCATCTGGAGCTTAGCAGCCCTAGTCAGGTAGCAGTAAAATACAATAAACATATGAAATCATAATTAAAAGCACTGAATCATAAAATAAATAAAATATATTTAAAACAGTATTAGAAGCCCTTTGTCCACATATTATAAAATGTTTAGGTTTTTATACTAGATTTATTGTTGAGTTCAGGCTTAGATATAGCCATGATCAAATTCTATGTTGCTGGTTGAATCCTTGGCTCCCAGTGGCCAAAAAGCTATATGTAAGATGAGAGCTCCCAACAGTTATTGATCTGAGTAGTAATTATGATAATGACACAACTGAACTATATTATAATGCAAATAGTTGTTGGTGTTTCAGTCCTAGTATATATCTGTAAATTTCTGCTTTGATAGAATGTGCTGTTGCTATAAAACTTGGGGATTGTTGATAGAGTTTATTTGCTGGAGAGTAATGGATTGAAAGGCCTTGAGGACACAGCAAGTGGTTTCGTGGTAATATATTTTTCCTCCTGTTTTAGTGAATGTCCTTGTTCGGTGTTACAATTAAGCGACTCGTGATTCTTGCATGACACTTGTAGCAGACTGGTATTTAAAAGTTATGAACATTTGCTGTTCCATTCACTACAAGAGAAGGTGATGGGAAAAGTACATAAAACACCTAGATTCAACTGCTGTTGTCTGCTAAGTTTGTGATACTCTGAATCAATCCATATTTCTACCTACCTACCTACCTACTTTGCCCTGGTCTGGATAGTCTAGGTAGGCTAGTCAGATCTCAGAAGCTAAGCAGGGTCAGCCCTGGTTAGGGTTTGGATGGGAGACCACCAAGAAAGTCCAAGACTGTTACACAGTGGCAATAATGGCAAACTACCTCTGGATGTCTCTTGCCTTATAAACCTTGCAAAGTTGCCATAAGTCACCTGTGACTTTACAGTACATTCCTTCACACAGATCAAGATGGGTAGCCATGTTAGTCTGTCTGTAGCAGTAGAAAAGAGGAAGAGTCCAGTAGCCCCTTAAAGACTAACAAAATATGTGGCAGGGTATGAGCTTTTGTGAGTCATGGCTCACGTCTTTAAATACAGGTCCCTGAAGAAGTGAGCAGCGATTCACAAGAGCTCATACCCTGCCACATATTTTGTTAGTCTTTAAGGTGTTCCTTCACATAGTTCAGCTTTAATGTCAGGATCAACTTTAAACTGTAATACTATAGGGAAAAAAATAATAATTGCTGCAAATAAGCCTTGTTTACCTGGTATGAGTTAAAATGTCAAATCACTCCATGCTTTAATGTATCAAGATAAGAATAATGGGGCACTTGGAGGACAGTGGGTCTGTGGTGAACAGCTTTTTCATCACAAATTGTCAGACGGAAGTCCAAGATGTTACAACTTAGAAACATACCTCCAAAAATCTGTATGAGAAAACAAGGACACCGACATAAGAATAATTTTACAAATTAAAAAAAAAAAAAAAGACTTGATCAATTCATTGGTCAAAGATTGTTCAAGAATTTTTAGACAAACCAAAAAGATGCCTTAATCATCCACCAGCATGGGCAGCATTATTGTGAGGGCAACTGAAGTGATTCATTGGAAGCCTCCTATCCCACCTGGATTTTTTCAACAGTCACTGCCTTTGCTTTGCCCCTCTCCCTGTCCTAGACCAGAGCAGCAAATTCTCTTTGCTTCCTCATTCCTCCAGGGCTATTTAAAGCAGTACAACAAGCTGTACATGCCCTCTAGGGCTTCCTGAATGTGCTGAACTGTTTTTAAAAGCCTTGAGGAACAGGAAGGTTTCAGGTTCAAGTTTGTTTTGAACTTGGGTGTAGCAGACAGGCGTTTGTGTGAATGGCCTGAAGTTCTTAATATGGCTCCTGATTTCACATTAAAATAGCCCAGAGTAAAGAAGTATTCCATCTACCACATCTTCCTGAAAGGTGCTGCTGGTGGCCTAGTTTTGACACTTGGTTACATATCTAATGTTAAAGAATGCTTTTAAAATAGATATTACAAGAGGCAGGACCCACGATACTCATGGGGGGGAGAGAAAGAGCTCCACACAGTGGATGAAGCAGCCGCAGGTGAGTCTTCTTCCCCACCCCACCCCGGCACCCATGGTGAGGCCTGGGCCCACCTTCTCCTCCCCCACACTGATGGTGAGGTCTGAGGCTTCTAGCCATCAGGCCCACTGATTCCACCCCCCCCCCCAAGCATTGGTGAGGCCTGAGTGGCTCTCAGCTGCCAGGCCCACCAATCGACCCCCCATGGGCACTGGCGAGGCCTGAGTGGGTCTCAGCCACCAGGCCCATCGATTTCCCCTCACACCCCCTGGCACCAGTGGCAAGGTCTGAGTGGCTCTCAGCTGCTGGGCTGCCAATTCCCCCCACCCCCCAGCACCAGCGCAGAGGCCCACGCAGCTCTCAGCCACCAGGCTGCCAATTTCCCCCCAATCTCTCTGCCCCCCAAATGCCCCTGATGTGTGGATTTAGATATCTGCACAGAGGGGGTGCCTTGGGAATTATCATATAGACAAGCAGAGGGACCCGCAATATTTACAGGGGGAAGACCTCACAGCTGAGGAGGAAGCGACCACAGGTAAGCTGCTGATCTCCCCCACCCCCTTGGGCTATGGCAGTGAGGCCTGGACTCGTCTCAACCTCTGGGTCCGCTGCAGAGTTTCCAGAGCATTCTCTGTACATGTGCAGGGAATGCTCTTTTACTTTTGGGGGGGATTAAAATATCCCCCATGCAGTTTTTTTTTAAGTTTTCAGATTTTTCTGCACACCTGGGTGTGCAGGAAAATCTCTCTGCCCCCCCCCCAAGTGCCCCCAATGTGCGGATTTAGATATCCACATGCACAGGGGACACTTGGCTATTAGTATATAGATAGGTTATATTCCATAACCTCATGTAATCCTGTTCAGAAACTGGGAGTGCGGGATGGGGAAGAAACAAAAAGGTACTTTTCTTGGAGTGGGGCAGTGCCCTGTAGAGGCTCTGAGTGCAGTCCATTTTATTTGGGTGCAGGTGCTGTTTCGTTTTCTTCTGCAGGGAGAATATATTTTGTGAAACAAGAAGAACTGGGTGCAGCTGTTCCTCGCCACTGTTTTCAGTGAGTGTAAGAGAATATTGCAATGAAGAAAAGGCAATTAAATCATCATTTAACCATGATCCTCATTATCTCCACCATTCTTATCATGAGGAAATACAATTTAAACGCAGATGGCAACTGCTGGAAGGGAGAAATAGTATTCATGTACTTAGATTGCCATCAGTAATATCAGATACAAAAAAAAAGTGTGTTAGTGCCATGGAAACTGTGGCTTTGTAGTGATTCTCAGAAAGAGCTTAGATAGAATTGCAAAAAAAAAAGAAAAAAAAAACATAGTAGGGATGCCAAGTAGCAGCTCAGCATCCCTGGGAGCTTCAGGGGCGGAAACGATGTCGAGCTATCTGCCAAAGTCACATACAGGAGTCAAAACTGTGGAGGTGGAAATCACCTTGGGTTACCAATGTTAAACCCAAGTTTTTGCCAAAATGAAGGTGAGGGATCACATGGCCTGGCACAGACATAAGATTTCAGTATGGAAATGTGGCACAGTTTTATACTCTGCTTTATCAACATATTTTGTTAGGCATGTTAAGTGTCTCCTCTAAATGAGATTTCCCTTTAACAGTTTCCTATGATGCCTACATTGGGTTGCCAACTCTGGACTCAGAAATTCCTGGAGATCTGGGGGTGGAGCCTGGGAAGTGTGGGGTATGGGGAGGGAAAGGACCTCAGCAGGTTGTAATGCCAGAGAGTCCACCTTCCAAAGCAGCCATTATTTATTTATTTATTTATTTATTTATTTGGATTTAAACCCCACCTAGCCAGCAAGGCCGGCTCTAGGCGGCTAACAACCGATAAAATCAGCAATCACAAAACAGTTAAAAAATTATTAAATTTCATCTACATAAAACACAAGTCATAAAAACATACAGATACAAGAATCCAACAGATAGTGGTGATGAGACTGCACAACAGGAGCAGTCCCTGTATCCCTACACAGGTGGCATTTCCTTGATTGATTTCCCGGCCAAGATCGTTCGACCCGACCGATTGTCTCCAGGGCAGCTGATCCTGGGAGGTCAGTTAATTCTGAGAGATCTCCTGGCCTCAACTGGAGGTTGGCAACCCTATGCCCACATTAGTTTTGAGGTTTGTTAACCTCTTACCAGTGATTGAAGTGAATTTACAAACCATGGGTTTTGGTCACACGCGCAAGATAAAGTGGGAGGGAGGGAAGAGAGGCTATTTCCTCTGGCAGAAGTTGACCCGCAGTTGTGTGATCACACAGTCTTTTGAAGCTGCGGGCACAGCCCGCCACTGTGTGATCAGATGCAACTGCGGGTGAATCAGTTTTTTGTGGGTTTTTTGCCATTTGTCTCCAATGCGCTTAAATGAGGAATCGATGATTCGCACCTCAGTCCCGTGGGCGCCTTATGGAGTGTGCAATGATGCACATACTGAGAAGGGCAAAAAACAATGGCACAAAGTCGGGATGGCCTGATCAGACCATCCTGACGCCATGAGAGTGTGCTGGAGCGATCAGACACAGGAAAGTCCTTCTGTGGCCTGTAGCAACCCGTTAACTACCAGACTTTCTAAGGTGTCTTTTAAATCTGCTTGTGCGGCGGAGCAAAACGTATTACCAACAGTTGTGGGGTGCTTTCCAGATGTTGTTCTGTGATTACACTCCTATAATCCACCTAGCATTCACACCTATGTCAGGGCTAATTGTGTGTGTGATCGCAACCATGGTTTGGAAGTTAGTGCTAACTAAACTGTAGCCCTTATGGCAAATTTGGCTTACAAGAAGCTCAAAAATTGAGGAAACAGTTAATATACTTCATATGTGGAGAGGAAAGAGTTTATAGCATGTTCTCAAGCCTCCACACCATGACTTGGAGAAACCTACTTTTCTATCTGTGGATAATAGCTTCAAACTAAACTTTGGTGAACAAAGAAAGCTGTAACCATCTGATCAAGCCTGCCAAACTCCTCTAAGAAAAGTCATTTTGTGCTTGTTCCGAGGATACTGACTGGAAACTCAATCTACTGTTGTCATTACAGCTTAAGCAGAGTTGTGCCACAAAGGCTTTTCTTGGCAGCAATGAGATCACAATTAAGCAGTTCTTCTTGGCTTGAAAAGGTCTAAGAGAAGGGACTCATAGAATCTTAGTCCTCAGAGGATAATAACTTGTGTGCCCGGCATGCTAACTTCCTAGAGACTAGTTGAGAAAGTATAGAGGGGTACTATCTTGATTCTTCTTTTAAAAAATTATGATATAGGAAAGTGCTAAATTTGCTAGTTATTCAGAAATCACAAAAAAGTACAGAACACATATGAAAAAGTAAGTAATTCAGGCATATATAACAGCAGTTTTGGATACATCTTGATACCCTTTGTTTTTATGTAATACAGAATGGCAGGTCAGGCAAACTACTCTTTCACTATTCCACTTCCTGTGAAGATGTAGGAACCCAAACTCTACTACTCCGGGCCTCTTCTTTAGTATAAGTAGTGCTTGGGTCCGTCACTTTTTTGGGGTGGACATTTTATATCTAAAATCTACAAGATGCTGGATATGAATGCTTATAAGATCGTGTTACGTTAAGAGTTGTACATCTGGATAAAGACAAAATGGTTGGTTGTGCTTTGCTTGGGAACAAGATCAGATTTCTCTCTAACTGATCATGCATGAATCCATGTTTAAAATGGCCATAGGTGATATTTTTGTATAAAAATGGAGCTTGTAGCAATGGGCAGTAAAATATATGTTAGAGCTCACATTCTGAAACATTTAATTTTCTGTAAGCAATCCCATCAGCTCATAAGCGAACACAAGGTTTTATGTTTTGTACAGGATTCGGGGGGGGGGGGATATTTGTTTTAAAATAGGTCTCCTATCTCCACATACATCAGACACTTAGAACGAGGAAAAATATGTCTCAGTGTGCCATTCTGTAGAAAGAGCTATCTTTGTCGCACTAATGTCGTTTAAAAGATTTTTTCTTCATACATGCAATCCAGCCTCCAGGATGTCCCAAACGCTTCTAATACTGCAGTAAAGCCGTGGGAAAGTCTCGAACGCTTCGGTAAGGGGGGGGAACGCGATCCACCCATTCCGTCCCAGCCGCTTTATTTATGATCTTTGCTTGAGACTCACGGTTTTCACCATTGCGTATCAAGGAGTTTAGCTTTTTCTCCGCCCGGCATTTTCTGCTGCTTCTCGGTCACGCTTACGCAGCCCGAAGGCTTCCACGGCAGGGGAACCTACGGGGGTGATGAAGGGGGCCTCGATTCTGCAGTCGCCACTGTCAGGAGAGGCTCCCCCTCATGCCACCCCAGGCAGAGCCCCTTCGCTAGGGTCTCTGGGGGTTTGGCACCAGTCCAAAACCCCTTCACCCCACCGGGCATGGGTCACCTCTCCCGCACAAGTGGAGGGAGGCATCCACCATTGAGCGTGTCTCTTCCAGAAGTCAGTTTTAAGAATTGTTTTGATCTATATGTATTTCAATCCAATATTTCCTCATTTTTTTGCAAGTCCACCACAAATGATAGAAAGTGCCTTTGCAAAGATAGAACTTTGATATTCAAAATTCAGGGTCTTTTGCTGTTCTGTCTTCAGTTTATAAAGCAGGGTCTGTCTGTCAGGGACAGTGCATAAAGTGATAATTTCATCCCAATTGTACTAGGAAGTGGGCAAGCTGAAATGTACTGAGCCTTGTCCATTCACTCTGCCCCTTTCCATTGTATCTGCCATGTTAATGAGGAGAAATCATGGCAAGTTGAGGCAGCAGGGAGGAAGGAAAATACTTGCAACATCTCTCTCTGGTTTTGCCCCTCCCCTGGAATATTCTGGAAATTAATGTCAGAAGTTAATGTCAATTAATTTCATAGAACTACAATTCATAGGACACAGAGAGGACTAAAGAGAGACAGCAAGAAATGGAGGGTGATGCTGCAAGTGTTTTCTTCTCACTTCTCTCATATTACCATGTCAGTGTATCACCTCAACCAGACAGATAAGGTGGGAGGGGAAAACTCTTCTTTGACTAAGATTATCAGTGCCTTGCTTACCTCATATAAATCCTACCTGGCCTACATGTAGTAAGGCTGTATGATTCTTTTTAAGACTGTTAGCAAGAATGGTCACTAGTATTTTAGCATCAACATTCATCAAAGAAATAGATTGAAAAATTGCTCAGGATTTATACCATTTAGTAGGCAGCCCACTTAATCTTGGAGATTTGCCAGTATTCATGTTCTTTAAAGTTCAGAAAGAAGATATTTTTGAGTAGCATCTAAACATGGAAGATCAAGGTAATAAAAATTGCTTCTATCTTTGTCAGGGGGCTCTTTGCCTTTACTGCACAATTCAGAACAAAACTCATAAAACTGTAAATATTAAGTTAATTTGCTGTATCTCCCACACCAAGTCTTTATCGGGAGCTGCAAAAAGTTAAATGTGAGTTAATAACATATTGTCAGCAAAATGCTGTTAACTTGCTTGTGCCAACCATATTGGGTAAGTGGTGAGAGACCAGGTAAAAGCTTAGCACACAAAGGCAGAAAAAGAACAAAACTATATTCCTCTGATCAAGAATGAGAAGAATAAAATATATACCACGTCTACTGAAGTAAACTGAGAGCACTGTAATGGGCCTTTCCATAACCATACATTACGAGTTGAAAAATTTTTATGGGTAAAAGACCACCCACCAATGAAGCTGTTGTGATTGGTCCCCCCATTGCACAGGAGCAAAGTGTACAAGAGGGCCTTTGGTACCAAGGATTTTGTACACTTTTATACCCAGATTTACTCCATCTTTGGACAGAGATCCAAAGACATCCTCTCCATGTAATGTTATAGAAATAAATACATTGGTGTTTTGTACATGTTCTCGTCAAGTAATGTCTATTATTTCTATAATGAAATTCCTAATATTCTCTTTAAATTCCTTTTGATTAAAAGAAACTAATTTTATATGCATGGAAATTTCAACAGGCTCTAAATTGGTGTCTTAAAAAAGAGAGACGGTTAAAAGTGCTAAATGGAATTTTCTCGTCGAGTCAAGCTTTTATATTTACAAAAGGTAGAGGAAGTTTCCCAGCACTACTTTTAAAATTCAGCAGCCTCCTGAAAGGCAGCCCAGCCATTCATTTCACAGCACTATAAAATGCTGGAGTTGATATTGCATCTTTCATAATGTATCTACTTCTATTTCCGTATTTATATTAAAGTTTAGTTCTTTCTATGTCTATGTATGTGACAAATGAAAGTTCAAACTGGTGACTCACTGTTGTGGAATAGGTTACTAGATTATTAATATTTTAACGTTTTCCTCTGGCAAACATTAAAGAAACGGCAGCGAGAATGGGACTTCGGAATAAACCGCTTTTTGATCAAACAGAGTATTTAGTGAGTGCTCTAATAGCACTGTTTTTGATGTTATATATTTATGGCAATAATATTGTCTCTATTCTAATAAAATCTTATTTACATAATGAAATCTTATTTACTCCTTCAACATGAGATAGTTGATTTTTTTCAATAATGCCACGTGTGTGCCTATTACAACACACCCATTTTTTCTACAAACCATTCTGTGCTATTCTTCTCTGAGTGCAAAAAAGCTGTTTACAATCTTCATAAAGAATCTGGATGGAAGCGTTCCCATCACATAATTAAGCCGTGTGTATCACAATAATAGCCCCTCACACTGCTCCCCCCTTGAACATAGTTACATCAAGGAGGTTAAAAATCATGCATGCTATCTTTATTCTATTACCCACATCAGTTGGAAAAGTTCTTTGCATGCACTGAAAACAATATATTAACTAAAGAGATTTGTTGCATACAGAACTGGATTTTTTCAAGCCTCAAATAATTTAATCCATTTTTATTCTATGCATAAAAGTAATTTTCTTTGAGAGGAAACTATTGCTTAACTCCTGTTATGTATTCACTAGCAGTTCTGGACATTCACACAGAGATAGTTAGAAAAAGAAGCAGGGAGGGTGCTTCAAAGAAAACAGATCAACTACATATTCTTAAAGATTTTTTTAAAGGAGAAATTCAGACTTGGTATTTCAAAGAAGCGCAACCTGCTTGTTAATAAATATTGGAAAGATGAAGTACTAGCTCTTTGTAAGTCGCAAAGTTGTAGCTGGAGAGTGCTTCTCAGCATAGCAGTCACTATAAAACCCGGCTACTATTTCATTGAAGAGAGTCTATTGCTCTCTTCTGCTTTACTGAGGTAATCCCAACAGAGGAGTGGCTCAGTGGCCCTGGAGAGCTGCTGCCAGTCTGAGTAGATGATACTGCCTTTGATGGACGAAGGCTCTGATCAGGGCTTATTTCGTAGCAGGAGCTCCTTTGCATATTAGGCCACACACCCCTGATGTAGCCAATCCTCCAAGAGCTTACAGTAGCCCCTGTAAGAAGAGCTCTGTAAGCTCTTGGATGATTGGCTACATTAAGGGGGGTGTGGCCTAATATGCAAAGGCGCTCCTTCTATGAAATGAGCCCTGGCTCTGATTCAGTATAAGGCCGCTTCATGTGTGTTCATGTGAGTGTTCAGCTATAAAAGGGTCTCAATTTGTGAACAAGAAAAAAGTATATATCCCATCATTACCAGTGTTGTCCATTTAGAGATGCTGAAATGCAGAGTTTCTTCCATAATCTTCAGTAGCTTCCAGAATTTCACAGTGAATTTAGATGATTGGCCATTTGACCCGTTTAAAAAGTAGATTAAATACCAGTCAAACCAAGTTGTTTTAATGTCATAGTAGAACAGAAAATTATCAACAATTTTGATATTTATGCTGATTACAAAAATAGATTTGTTTTTGAAGTGATTAAATTAGCTTATAATTGTACTCAGTTTATAATTTAATTTATGTGGCCAGTCTTCAGCTACTTTTGCTGTTGATGACTGCTTGTGTTCCTGTTCCTATTCAGAGGAGGCTGCAGTTTATAATGGGTATCTAGTAAAAGGTGGTTTGCTGTTCTGCTGGCTAATCTCTGACAACTTTGGGGCTCTAGAAACCAACCCTCACTAAAAAATAACAGCAGAACATAATGCAAAAAAAAAAAAAAAAAAAAGCTGACACCTACTCAGTAATATTCTTCTCTTCATGGAATATCTCACCATTAGGGATGGGCACGAACCAGCTAACAAACCTAATTTCATGATGAAATCACCCAATTTGTGGTTCGTGAGCTGAGGGTCATGTGATTTTGCCAGCAATGAACCTCCAATGAACCCCCATGAAAAACATGGTTTGTGTGGTTTGTGTTAGCGGTTCAAACGTGAGTGACGTCCAAGCGGTACATTCATCTGAAAGTGAGTGAACTTGCCGCTTGGACTTCGCTCACACACAGTGCAGCATGTAAAAACCATTTATAGGGAACATTACCTTAAAATGGCTTTTACAGGATCTCCCCCCTTCCATTCTGCTGGCCTTGGGGAGCTGCCCCCAGCAGAAGGGAGGGAGGGAAAATCTCAGATCTCTTTTCCTGCTGCCTTCAACTTTTCCTAGCATTATTTTATTTTCCAGTGCATCTTGTGTTCTCATAATGTGACCAAAGTTCAATAGCCTTAATTTGATCTTTTTAGCTTCTAGGCAAAGTTCAGGCTTAATTTAACCTAGAGCCCTCTGATTTGTATTTTTGGCAGTCTATGATATCAACAAAAACTCTCCTCCAACCCACATTTCAAAGGAATCAACTTTCTTCCCATCAGCTTTCTTCATTGTTGAACTTCCACACCCATACATAGTAATGGGGAGCACTACGGTATAAATTACTTTGATCTTGGTTACCAGTGTGACCTCCTTACACTTAAGAATCTTTTTCTAGCTCCTTCATGTCTGCCTTCCCATTCTTGGTTGCAGTCTCTCTTTTTGGTTGATGGTGGAGCCAAGGAGTACAAGATCTTGAACAATTTCAATATTTTCATCATAAACCTTAATAATTCTGCAGTAGTAATTACTCTTGTCTTTTTGATGTTCAGCTGTAATCTTGCTTTGGCACTTTCTGCTTTAACCTTCATCTGTAGTCATTTTAATTCTTCACTGTTTTCTGAAAGTAATGTGGTGTCATCTGTATATCTCAAACTGTTCATGTTCCTTCCACCAATTTTCACTCCACCTTCATCTAAATCCAATCCAGCTTTCCTAATGATATGTTCTGCATACAGATTGAAGAGACAGGGAGATAAAATACATCCTTGTTTGACACCTTTGCCCATTAGAAACCATTCTGTTTCTCCTTATTCTGTCCAAATAGATTTTCTGTTTGAAACAATGCTGCTTTATGCTTTTGATAAACAGTTGTACATCTGTTGTCATCTGCCCTTGCTATACATATATCACAGTGATTAAGCATAAGCAGCAGGCATATTTAATACTGAAATTGCATTATGGGTTAAATTACTTTTTGATGGCCATACAACCAATGTGGTCATGGCTGTGCAACCCAAAGCTCCCACTTCAAC